>NW_019168159.1:7653434-7658808 GCF_002303985.1 Durio zibethinus | reverse complement strand
AAAAAAAAATCAATTCAAAGCATAATCAGATCTGCAATCTTTTTCATTCAACACAATCCTTAAAATTCCTAACAAAAGGCCATATATTAACACCAATCAACCACACACAAAAAGAGGGAAAAAAAAAGAAAAATTCTAGAGATCTTAGTTTTTTTGTTTTTGGAAGGAATCATTCAAGTAAATTCTGAAATTTTCTTTTTTGGATTCTGTGATTTTATTTCATTTTGAATTTGATTTGATTTTCGAGTTCTTGAATTCGGGTTTTAATTTTTGAGTTTGATTCCAATTTCTATTGAGTTTCTAAGATTTTTACTGGGTTTTTTGTTAGCTTTTAATTCTAGGATTTTTATTAGGTTTTCAAGAATCTGAAAACTTTTATGGATTTAGGATAAACTTTTCAGTTGAAGTTTGAAGTTTTTGCTTGAACCTGGCGGCTTGCGTAAAGATTGCACTTCAAGTCTGACTTGATCGCATGTTTTTTTTTTTTTCATCCTATTTTTGTTTTTGATTTTATTTTTTTATTTTTTCTATTTTATTTTCATTTTATTTTTAGATTTTTTATTTTTACTTGTTATTATTATTTTCATCTTTAATTATTATTTTACTCATTACTTTAAATTAAAAATTTATTATTTATTTTTTAAAAATAACTTTATGACTTTGATTTGATTTGATTTATTTATTTAAAAATAATAACAAAAAAATGTTTTTAAAATAAATTTATGAATCTTTTCAAACTATTGAAAGATTTAATACATTTTTTAAAAATAAATTTACAAGAAAATCTCACTAAACTATTGAAAGATCTACATCAAAGTAAATCTTACCAAACTATTAAAA
The DNA here is from genome assembly GCF_002303985.1 of Durio zibethinus. The sequence continues at coordinate 7,657,968 of NW_019168159.1, read as the reverse complement.
GATTTTACTAATTATTTTCTTGAATAAAATATATTAATGAACCCGACGACGAAACCTCTTCAGAGTGGATACTAGTCTCCATGAATAGTCTTAAGTAAGAAATTATCTTAAATTACTACCAAACTATTGAAGTAAATTTAGGATTAGTTTTCAATAATAAAACGATTTGGTAAAATTATAAGAATATTTTAAAACTTGTATAATTTGAAATTAACTGATACCATCCATTGATTGGTGCTTTGAGGGGGTGCTATAACATTACGCGTAACTACACTTCTGAACTTAAAATCTAATTTTGTGGATTAAAATTTACTATTTAAAGATATCTAAGTCAATATTGTGACTCAGTATTTAAATAAGACATATTTTGTTAGGTACTAATTATACCTAAACAAAAAAATTATGATAACTCTTTTAATCATGTCTAACGATAGGTCCACAGATCTATACATTATGACATGTGTTAGATGTATAAATTGGACCCGTATTGAATTTGATCAACTTTAAAGGCATTATTCCAATGTTCCAATTTGGCCGGTCGAATTTAAGAGATTCAAATTTTTTTAAAAATATGTATTGAAATAATTTTAATAATTTACATATTTTAATTTAAAATTAAATTAAAAATATGTTTTATTAATAATATAATATTTTAAATCGAGTTTGAATTCAACAATTTTGTTCAAAATCCAACTCAATTCGAATTAAATCCACAGGTTAGACAAATAATCCATTTATGACAAGTTGTATGTGGGAGAGGAAACCAAAAATGTGCTTAAAAATAAAAAGAATAATCATAATAAATTCTTATTGATTGTGCAATTGAGTATTTGATTCAAATAATTTATGTATTATCTTTTTATTCAAAAAGCATGATTTAATTTTTTTAAAAAAAATAAAAAATCTTATTATCTAATAAGATTAAAAATAATCAATAATCACGTGATTTGTTAATAAAATAATAAAATTTTAATTTTAATAATCACGATTTAATATTGACATTTTTTAAGTATAAAAAAAAAATTGAGACCTATTTTCCTTTTTAATTTAAATATGCATCAATTTAATTTCATTACATCTATTCTTATCAAAAACTATGTGGGGGCTTCTACAATAAGTTTAAATTTTTTGATCTTATTATAAGGTTATTGAATAATAACTATTAGATATATAAAAATTAATATAAACCATTGATTATTTTTTAATTGTAAAAATAATTAATTACTTGTTAATCAACCTAATTTTAATTAGTTAACATTAAATATTATTTATTAAATAAAATAAAAGGTATTTTAAAATTGCTAGGGTTCTTCTTCTTTTTATTATTTTTTTATAATTTTTTCTCAGTATCTTCTTTCTTTTATGTTTTGTTTCTTTAGGGACTTCAACTTTTTCCTTTTTTATTTTAAGGTTTTTGGAAATTCATCTATTGTATTTTGAAATCTTATTGCATATTCATTTATACTTTGAAATTTCAACATCGCTTCCATTAATGCATCAAAATTTTCTTCTATTGTAGTCAAATTTTCATTATTCATCTTAGGTAAATTCAGTATTTTTTCATTCAAAAACAATATTATAAAAAAGCTTTGGTGTTAAAAGATTACATATATTATCCTTGTGTCAGTCGTACTATTTATTTATCTATTTCATCGGTCTTTATTTTTAGTTATTTTTGTATTCGGGTTTTATGGGTGCCAAGTGAATGAGACATCAACTGATGTGGCCAATGGGGCAAAGGCACATAGGGCATTTACCTATGTATGCAGTGCTACAGATACTCAACCATAACAAGGATGCATTAAGCAATAGATAGCTTGTGATGAAAGCTAGGAAGGTTTTAATGGAATATGGATTTAAGCAGTACCCTCACCTTTATTGCAATGATCAAAATGTCGATGCTCTACATTTGGTCTTCCCACATGTGTAATTAACCCAACTTTTCTTGCTTATTAAACGTAACTGAAGTTGTGACAATATTAATAATATATAATGTGCTAGAAACACCATTAGTATTAAAATAAATCTTGATTGTTATTGGACTACCTTAATTATTTTGTATTATGTTTGTATTTTTGTTATTCTATGTAAAATTTCAAAGAATCCTATCTTCAAAATTTGAAATTAAAGCCTTCAACTTTATGTCATTTCCGCACCTATTTATATGGCTATTTCTATAATAATATTCGAAAAATAAAAAAAGGCTTTTGTTCACTTATTGAAATGTTTGTTGATGATTTTAATCAGGCCTAACTAAATAAAGCAATCTTTTAAAATATGTGGTCTTAGCTTCTGAAGTTTGTTAAGGTAAAAGTTAAAAACTTAATGCTACTAGAATATGTTACTCCAACTCAAGTGTAAGTGTCATACTCAAGTCTGAATGGCATATTCAATGTCCGTGCGTCAATTTTTTTTTTTCAATTTTCTTGTATGTAAAATATTGGATTTGTTTTTCATATTTTTGTTAATTTGTTTTGTATATTACAGGAAAATTTATACATCTATATGATTTATTCATATGTTTTACTTTAAAATTTTAATGTTTTGTCTAGTGTTTTTTTCTAAATGATCATCATCTACCAAAATAGTATTAATATATACATAGACTATTTTCTCTCATTTTTATCTCAAAATGACAGTTTCAATTTGTATCCATTAACAATATGCAAAAAGGATTAACAGATTGACTGGTATGTAAATATTTGAAACCAAATGCACCCTTATTCTAATAAATAATAATAATAAAGCCTAAGAAAGAAAGCAAAGAGGTTCAAAAATGTAAAGCTGATATAAGTTAGAGTTTCCTTTGTTAAATCCCAAAAGACAAACACATGTGGTGGAAACTAAAATGATACTCAACGGTATTTTGAACCATCTAATTACAACCTATTACATTTTCATAGAAAGTTAAATGAATCACTATTCACAAGTTACAATTATGTTATTCATTTTTTGAATTGGATTTTTAAAAAAAAAAAAAAAAACCAAATATAACACCCACATAATATAATTATTAAGCTAAATTTAATAAATATTTTTTATTATATCTGCCCACAATAATTTCATGTTCAATAACTTTTAAGTTTCAAGCCATGTTCCCCTTAGATTCAAGAAAAAATATATTTGGTGCAAATTTAAGTAGTTAATTAAGAAGACTTTTGGTAGAATATAAATAGCAATGTATAAATTAATTAGAGGTTGGTACAAAGTGTGAACATACTTGACTGTAAATAGCTATGTTATCATGTTGAATCAAATCTTGCTTTATGGTTGGCATTTTTTCTAGTTGCCAAAAACGTAGGTTAATCTATTTTATTTTTCTTGATAATTTATATTAGTTTCTAGGTTAATGGAATTATATATTTTTTTCTTACCGACTTGCTTACTATCATAACATTTTTGTAGGAGTTTGCTACTCTAGAAGAGCTAATGGTTAAGATTGTAGAAGGAAAAGACTCAGGACATTGCAAACAAAATCATAAAAAAATAGTAGATGGGGAGGATAAGCATGGAGAATTAGTGATTAAAAACCTTGTCGTCCAAAGTGGCCTAAGAATGCCTACATGTTTTATCAGTAAAATAGTTAATTATTTTGGTTTCGAGTAATTTTTTATCAATAATTTATCCTCCATTAAATAAATTCAAAACTAGTAAGATAGCTAATTATTTTGAGTTAGATAATCATTTTTATTTTGTTTATTAAATTATTTGTTTACAACAAAGCAATTTATGTTGAAACAAAAAGGAAAAAAAAGATGAAAACGATGAATGAGGTAGAAAATATCAATTTTCGTTGTATATGCATACTGTAGATATTTGATTTTAATGATGGCAACGGGTTGGGTCGGTGCGGGTTTTTGCTCACCCCGAACTCGATTCAATTCGATAAATTTTTTATTATTTTAATATCTAAACCTGACCTGACCTCACATTGTATAAAATCGTATTCGACCTAACCCGAAATTAATAAAATATTATTTTTTAAATATAAAATATTATTTTTAATATAAATATAAAATTAAAAAAATAATTTTTATATATATCGGGTCAAGTCTGCCTAAAACCCAACCCGACCCCATATTTTTCTTTATACCACCTAATCCGACCCAACTTGTACCCAATTTTTTTAAAAAAAAATTGACCCTAAGAGGTCGAGTCGGATCAAAACCCGTCGGTTATAAATTTTTTTACCTTTTTTATCTAGTTTAATATAACTTTATAGTATTTATTTTTAAAATTATTATTTTGATAAGTTAAAAAGAGATATTGCAAAAGCATTTTCCTCATTTCCTGATGAGAAGAAATTAGTTTATGAAAAACTAGCAAATGCTGATCGTGTGTGATATAAAATGGAAAATTATGTTTTAAACTCGGAGCTTAATAAGATATTAATATCATGTGTAAAATTAATTATTTGACTATGTTATTATCAATAAAGTTATTATAATTGTCATAACGTCTAGATCCGGGGATCTATCGCTAGACATTGACTTTTAGGGAGTCGCCACCAATCTTTTTTATCTAGGTGCGATTG
>NW_019168159.1:7580934-7650934 GCF_002303985.1 Durio zibethinus | reverse complement strand
AGTAAATTGCTCCTCTAAACAGAGGCACCACGACTTTGGAAAAGTAAATTGCTCCTCTAAACAGAGGCAACGACTTTGAAAAGTAAATTGCTCCTCTAAACAGAGGCACCACGACTTTGAAAAGTAAATTGCTCCTCTAAACAGAGGCAACGACTTTGAAAGTAAATTGCTCCTCTAAACAGAGGCAACGAACTTTGAAAAGTAAATTGCTCCTCTAAACAGAGGTACCACGACTTTGAAAAGTAAATTGCTCCTCTAAACAGAGGCAACGAACTTTGAAAAGTAAATTGCTCCTCTAAACAGAGGCCACGACTTTGAAAAGTAAATTGCTCCTCTAAACAGAGGCAACGAACTTTGAAAAGTAAATTGCTCCTCTAAACAGAGGCAACGAACTTTGAAAAGTAAATACTCCTAGACAATCATGTCCGAAGGAGTTGAAAGTTGTGTTTGAAGGGATTTCAGGAGATTATGCCCAAAGGTCTTATAAATCAACCCTGATACCAAGAGACATCCTATTTCAAGGATTAGGAACTTACCTGACAAGTTTCTTCTCAAACTTGCAAAGTCTTTTCATATCTGTCTTTTCCATGTGGGATGTTGGAACACCCCTGCTTCTTGAATTTGTACACTATACTTTCCTGAAAGTAGTGTATGCTATGCAAATGCATGATTTTCAATGCATGCTATGCAAATGTTGGCCAATTAATTCCTGTTCAATGTATGGTACTCAAGTTTCTCAAGCTCTTTTTTTCTTTCTTGGGTGTCAAGCCCTTTGATTCCTCAAGGATCCAATTGCACTGCTCTTCTAAGATCGAACCAGTGTAGCTCTCAATTGTCCTTTCCACTCACATTCTTTCCTTGTTCAGTTTCTCAATACTTTGGAATAAGCTTCATCAATCGATCATCCCTTGACCATCATTCAATGAATTTCTCAGCACTAGCAAATTTCAAAACAAATTTCATCCACCATCACTGGGTCCTTGTCTCAGCATCAACCATTCCAAAACAAACTCTGTCCACTGATTGTTCCCACCATTCGACCAATTCATCCTTGTACTCATCACTTGGTTGTATCGCTTTTCAAGATTTGCCCCATCATATTCTCTATTTGGTCACATCATACATCCTTCTAAATCATCTCTTTTAGGTTTTTACCATTTCTTCATCATCTTAGATTTCTTTTCAAATGAATGTAAGATTCTTTTAAACACATATTCATTCATTCATTATCATTTCAATTCTTGACAAATATAATGCAATCAAGCATTTTCTCAATTCATTCTAGGGTGAAACAATAAGAGAACAGAAGGTGAATTATGGTAAAGATAATCAATGGAGATCTATTTTGGTAGAAAATAAATGGGAAAGGAAATAAATTGGATGTCATTGAGGTGAATGGTATGTCCAAATGATGAATATTCAGACAATTTTCAACATTAATCTAGGATTCTTTTTCAAAAACTCATTCCATTTACTGTTGAAGTCATCTTGAGCTTGGCGAACTCTGCCCCAGTCTTTGAGGGATCTTCAGATGTCTTTGATCTTTCATTCATGTGAGCCATTTGACCTGGATCTTTTTTTTTTTTGGTACCAAAATCACCCTTTCAGGTTTTCAATTTGGATCTCTTTTTTTCATTTTTTCATTTTCTCATTTTTCCCTTTTTTTTTCTTTTTTTTTCTCTTTTCTCATTTTTCATCCAGTGTTGATATCTTTCATGTAGCATGATTTCATTGCTTCATCATGAGCATATCTTTGCTCAACCTATGATCATTCAAGTTAGGTATTCACACTTGATCCAAATGGACTTTTCAAGGTTGTAACGTAGGCCAAGGTGAAGGGTCATAAAAAAAATGGATAGAATAGGCTCAAAACATGTATTAAAAAGGTTCAAAACCAAAGGATCATTTGATACAACTTGGCATTTTGCCCCCACATCATTTCACTACTTTTTTTTTCCTCACACAAAAGATTCTCATTACTTTGCCCCAAGTCATGTGTGGCTTTTATTTTTCTTTTGCTTTTCTTTCTCTTTCCATTTTTGAGACCTTTTGTGGTGTTTTTTTTTCTTTTTTTTTTCAAAATTTACCCTCCAGTGTAGAGGGTGATCCTTGGTTGGGGTTCTTCAAAAAAAAAATGATAAGCTCAAAGGGGTAACAATAAATGGTTTTTCAAATGGTAAAAGAAAGATGGCCATTTTTCATCTCAATTGTGAATACCTTTCTTGAACATCATCTATTGAACAAAGCTCATGAACTTGTATAAAAGATTGCACACCTTCAAGATATATCTCTTTCATCTCTGGTAATGGCTTACCCTCTTTATTTTCGCTCAAATCATCTCCTCTGTGAATGAGTTCTCAAAATTAAATTCCAGAATTATTGTTACCATTGTCTAAATATTCATCATCTGAAATTTGAAAATGGGAATGTAAAGTCATGAAAGGTAACAGGGCATGGAATAATGGTCGAGTGAAAGAGAAAAATGTAATGAAATGCATTGACTTGCCTTTATTAAAATGATAACAAGTGAAGTCATATTGCAAAAAAATCTAACATTGTTTGAAAAGAAATCCCAAAATGACAGAAGAAACCTTCAACCAGCCTTATCTCCATTGACATCTTGCCCCTCAATTCATTGTGAATCTCCGGATCCTTTCTGTTCTTGACTTTCACTCAGTACACTAACATTAGGGTGCTGTTGCTTTTCCTTGATCAAAACTTACCATTCCATCATTGATCAACCGTTGCACCTTATACTTTAAAGCAGTGCAATTTTCAGTAGAATGGCCAGTAATTCCATAATGGTAGTCACAACGGGCTGTAGGATCATACCACTTTGGATAGGGTGGTTTAAGCGGTTCCACATGGCTGGGGGCAATCAAGTGGCTATTATAGAGTTCTCGATATAATTCTGTATAAGTCATAGGGATTGGATCAAATACAGGTTTTTCTCGAGCAGTCCGTTGTTCTCGTGAGCCACTTGCTGGGTTAGTAGGGCGAATTTGGGTTCTTACAGGAGCTTGAATGTTAAGGCGGTAAGTGGATGAATAAGATGGTTGTGGAGCTAGCTGGTATGGGTAGGATGAGGCATTATTCACAGCGGGATAGTATGGAGAGTAACCTTGGGATGGATAGGGTTGATAACCCCTGAATTGTTGTCTATCAAAGCTCACAGCTTGAGCTTGAGCTTCTTTCTTTTCTGATGTCTTCTTGGTTTCTCCTCCTCTCAACTTGCCATTTTTTATGGCACTTTCAATAATTTCTCCAGAGATTACCATGTCAGCAAAATTCTTTGTTGCATTCCCTATCATCTTTTCATAATAGGGAGGTTTAAAGTGCTAACAAACAGCACTGTGGTCTCTTTTCTGTCAGTGGAGGTTGTACCTGTGAAGCTATATCTCTCCATCTCTGGGCGTACTCTTTAAAAGACTCGTTTGACTTTTTCTCCAGATTCTGCAAAGACAAACGATCAGGAGCCAAATCGATAATGTGTCGATATTGACTGATGAAGTCATGTGCCATATCGCTCCAAGAGCGAATGTGGTCCTATCCAACTGAACATACCACCTGGCAGCAGAACCAGTAAGACTATCCTGGAAGACATGCATCAAGAGTTTTTCATCATGTGCATGAGCTGCCATCTTCCTGCAATACATGGTGATGTGGGTTTTGGGGCACTTTGTACCATCATATTTTTCAAATTTTGGTACTTTGAACTTATAGGGGATAACCACATCAGGAACTAGGCAGAGCCCAGCAGCATCAACTGACCCATAACAGCTAAATCCTTCCACAGCCCGTAGCCTCTGCTCTAGCATGCTAATTTTGGAGCTTTCCTCAGCTTCCACCCTTATCTTTTCCTTGTCCTTCTCTTTTACATCATCTAGATCAGGAATTGGTTCTGCTGCCTTTTCAGTGAAGACAGGATTTATATAGCTATTATACTGCCCTGGGTTGAAAGCTGATGGCATTCCAGGACATGTTGGATATGCAAAATGTTGTGGTGGGACCTCTTGGGCAGACTGGGCTTGAGGTGGGCCAAAACCTGGAGGGTACAATGGGTCAGCCACTTCTTGCTGGCTTGTACTTCCTTCAACTCCTTTTCCTTTATTCATATTATTGAGAGCCTCCAGAATTTTGCTAAGTTCATTTTCAATCTTCTCCTGAGCTTTTTCTAGCTTTTCAAATCTATGAGAACTTTCTTCTTCCATTTGCCTTGCTCTGGATCTTGTGTTGTATGGATGAGCAGGGTTTTCGCTAGATGGAGCTATCCTCGGACCTTGAGTACCATACTTATGATTAGAAATATTATGCTGTGCCTTATGTATGATGCTTTGATACACAAATGAAATGTACATTTTTTGAATGAAATCTAGTATGAAATGAATGCAAATGATTGTGTTGAAACATGATCATGAAAAGAATACAGATGCATACAATCAGACAAACAACATAGTTAGTTCCGTGGATGAAACGAAAGTGATGCTGATGCATAATGTTATATATAATAAAAAACACACAAGTTAAACAATCAAAATGATTAGACAAAACACCCTTTTTTGTCCTAATTTCAGGGCATATCTATCATTGGGTAGAAAGGGCTCTTATCTTAGGTGTAGGCACTTCTAAGGTTCACTATATGTGGTTTAGGTCAAAGTCTAAAGGTCCTCAAATTGTTCCTTACATCCTTGTCCATCACAGACTAGTAAGGCACCCTAATCCTCACCCACTACAGGCTACAAGCGGAAAATGTTCAATTTGAGTGTGAGTATTTCGCTAGCCACTGCGGAGGCATTAGACCTCACGAAAAGCAATAGGTACTTTACTCCCTCCTAGCGGGACGGAGCTCGGGTATAGAGCTCATGTTATGCACATGCACATGAATGACATAATTAACAAGATAAATAAACAGGAATGAATAATAACACATATATACAAAAATGGTTCAATTTTATTAGGCTTTTGGATAACACAAATTATTTGCTGGCCTGACTTTCAAAGTCCCCAGCGGAGTCGCCAAGCTGTCGTAACGTCTAGATCCGGGGATCTATCGCTAGACATTGACTTTTAGGGAGTCGCCACCAATCTTTTTTATCTAGGTGCGATTGGCCACCTAAGGAATCTGTCCTTTCAGGGAACACCTAAGTTTAAGGGTCCCTAGAAGAATAGGTTCAGGTCTACAAACCAGAACAAGGTTCGGGAGTCGGTTACGTGTGAGGAAGGTTATAGCACCCTCACAACGCCCATCAAAGATGGTACCAGCTTAAATTTGTGTTATCCAAAAGCCTTAAATTTTACCAAGTAATTAATTGTTGGAAATTATTCTCAATTAACTCTAATACTTTTAGCAGAAAATTGAGAAAATTCCCTCACCTCAGGAGTATGCAAGAAAAACTACTGTTTCACTTGCAGAGGCTCCATCGTCGGATTATTTAAAGGAAAAAAAAAACAAAATCAAAATTAAGATAGAAAGGAAGGAAAGAATGATTTTTTTTTTTTAGGGAAAATTGATACTTTTCAACTTTTCCTCAAAAATCCTTTTTTGAAAATTTATTTCTATGGAAAATTGATACTTATTCAACTTTTTCCCAAAATATTTTTTTTGAAATTTTGATTTTCAAGGAAAATTGATACGTTCAACTTTTTCCCAAAAATACTTTTTTTTTTGGAAATTTATTTTTCTTTTAAGGGAAAATTGATACTTTCAACTTTTCCCTAAAAATATTTTTTTTTGAAATTTATTTCTGAGGAAAATTGATACTTTCAACTTTTCCCCAAAATATATTTTTTAGATTTTTTATTTTATTTAAAGAAAATAAAATAATAAAAATAAATAAAAAGAATATTACATAACCTAATCTAATAAATAAAAAATAAAATAAACAAATAAACCAAAGAAAGAAAAAAAAAAAAAACTGGAGCGGCTCGGATCGGGCTCGCTCGGCTCGGCTCGGCTCAAGGAAGAGAAAACGGCTCGGAGGAGCGGCTTGGCCGCTTGGCTCGGCTCGGAGGGGGGCTGGCACGCGCGGGTCAGAAAGCGGGTCGACGCCCGTGTCGGGTCGGGTTCGGCAAAACGCGCGGATCCTTAGGTTACTTAAGGCCAAAACGACGTCATTTTGGGAGGGTATAAAAGGCACCTTCCTCCGTTTTTCGGCAGAACGCTCCTCCCCCTCTCTCTCTCTTCTTCCTTTTTCTCTCCCTTCTCTCTAGAAACTGAAGAACACCGGTGCCGGATTCTGGAAATTTTCGCCGGAATCTGGAAATTTCGCCGGAAGTTGGCCGGAAAATCGCCGGTTTTTGGGATTCTTCGCTGGAAACTGGACTGGTCGCCGGAAACTTCAATGTTCGCCGGAATTGTTGCCGGAAAATTCAAATTTCGCCGGAATTTTCACCGGATTCTGGAAATTTCTCAGAAATTTCCAGAAAAATTTTCGCCAAAAATCTCTAAAAATTTTTTCTCACTCCCAGAACACTCCTAAACTTTTCCTAGCTTCCTATACGCCTCCTTTTCTCTCAAATCAGTAGCTTTGCTTACTGTTTTCTGTGTGTTTTGCATTCTGTTCCAGAGTCCCTTTTATAGGGATTGATCAGGAGTTCCTGATCAATCCCAATTCCTCCTTGGACGGGAATTCAATCTTTGAATCCCACTGGACTCTTCTGATTGAATTCCCATTTCCAATGGGATTCTTCAGCCTTCAATCTCAGCCCTCCAAAATCAAAATCAAATAAAATAAAAAACTAGATAATTAGAGAAGATAAATCAGCAGATATTATAGGATAAATAATAATAAAAAAATATATCAGATATATAATTAGATAAGTAAAAATACAAAAATGAATAAAATAAAAAAGATAAAAAAAATATACATATATATACATAAATAATAAAATACACAAAATATTAACAAAAAAAAATAAATAAATATATACATATATTAATACATAATAATAATAATAATAAATAATACAATACATAAAATACAAAAGAAGAAGAAAAGAGACAAAAAAAAAACAAGATAAAATTGAATTGGGCTTACCCATTTGGGCCAGGCCCAATTGATCTAGGCCGGACCCAATTGGGTGTCTACAGCTGCCCCTCTTTGCACATTTTCTGTGAAACAGAAAGTGCGCAAAGACGTAGACACCCAATCCAGACTCAACTCAACATTTTTTGGTTTTTTTGTTTTTTTTTTTTTTATTTTTTGTTTTTTGTTTTTTTGTTTTTTTTTGTTTTTTTTTTTTACCAAAGCTCCTCTAAACAGAGGCACCACGACTTTGAGAAACATAAATTGCTCCTCTAAACAGAGGCACCACGACTTTTGGAAAGTAAATTGCTCCTCTAAACAGAGGCAACGAACTTGGAAAAGTAAATTGCTCCTCTAAACAGAGGCAACGAACTTTGAAAAGTAAATTGCTCCTCTAAACAGAGGTACCACGACTTTGGAAAAGTAAATTGCTCCTCTAAACAGAGGCACCACGACTTTGGAAAGTAAATTGCTCCTCTAAACAGAGGCAACGAACTTTGAAAAGTAAATTGCTCCTCTAAACAGAGGCACCACGACTTTGGAAAGTAAATTGCTCCTCTAAACAGAGGCAACGAACTTTGAAAAGTAAATTGCTCCTCTAAATAGAGGTACCACGACTTTGGAAAAGTAAATTGCTCCTCTAAACAGAGGCACCACGACTTTGAAAAAGTAAATTGCTCCTCTAGACAGAGGTACCACGACTTTAGAAAATTAAATTGCTCCTCTAAACAGAGGCAACGGACTTTGAAAGTAAATTACTCCTTGACAATCATGTCCAAAGGAGTTGAAAGTTGTGTTTGAAGGGATTTTAGGAGATTATGCCCAAAGGTCTTATAAATCAACCCTGATACCAAGAGACATCCTATTTCAAGGATTAGGAACTTACCTGACAAGTTTCTTCTCAAACTTGCAAAGTCTTTTCATACCTGTCTTTTCCATATGGGATGTTGGAACACCCCTGCTTCTTGAATTTGTACACTATACTTTCCTGAAAGTAGTGTATGCTATGCAAATGCATGATTTTCAATGTATGCTATGCAAATGTTGGCCAATTAATTCCTGTTCAATGTATGGTACTCAAGTTTCTCAAGCTCTTTTTTTCTTTCTTGGGTGTCAAGCCCTTTGATTCCTCAAAGATCCAATTCACTGCTCTTCTAAGATCGAACCAGTGTAGCTCTCAATTGTCCTTTCCGCTCACATTCTTTCCTTGTTCAATTTCTCAATACTTTGGAATAAGCTTCATCAATCGATCATCCCTTGACCATCATTCAATGAATTTCTCAGCACTAGCAAATTTCAAAACAAATTTCATCCACCATCACTGGGTCCTTGTCTCAGCATCAACCATTCCAAAACAAACTCTGTTCACTGATTGTTCCCACCATTCGACCAATTCATCCTTGTACTCATCACTTGGTTGTATCGCTTTTCAAGATTTGCCCCATCATATTCTCTATTTGGTCACATCATACATCCTTCTAAATCATCTCTTTTAAGTTTTTACCATTTCTTCATCATCTTAGATTTCTTTTCAAATGAATGTAAGATTCTTTTAAACACATATTCATTCATTCATTATCATTTCAATTCTTGACAAATATAATGCAATCAAGCATTTTCTCAATTCATTCTAGAAGTGAAACAATAAGAGAACAGAAGGTAAAGATAATCAATGGAGATCTATTTTGGTAGAAAATAAATGGGAAAGGAAATAAATTGGATGTCATTGAGGTGAATGGTATGTCCAAATGATGAATATTCAGACAATTTTCAACATTAATCTAGGATTCTTTTTTCAAAAACTCATTCCATTTACTGTTGAAGTCATCTTGAGCTTGGCGAATTCTGCCCCAGTCTTTGAGGGATCTTCAGATGTCTTTGATCTTTCATTCATGTGAGCCATTTGACCTGGATCTTTTTTTTTTTTGGTACCAAAATCACCCTTTCAGGTTTTCAATTTGGATCTCTTTTTTCATTTTTTCATTTTCTCATTTTTCCCTTTTTTTTTTCATTTTTTTTCTCTTTTCTCATTTTTCATCCAGTGTTGATATCTTTCATGTAGCATGATTTCATTGCTTCATCATGAGCATATCTTTGCTCAACCTATGATCATTCAAGTTGGGTATTCACACTTGATCCAAATGGACTTTTCAAGGTTGTAACGTAAGCCAAGGTGAAGGGTCATAAAAAAAATGGATAGAATAGGCTCAAAACATGTATTAAAAAGGTTCAAAACCAAAGGATCATTTGATACAACTTGGCATTTTGCCCCCACATCATTTCACTACTTTTTTTTTCCTCACACAAAAGATTCTCATTACTTTGCCCCAAGTTATGTGTGGCTTTTATTTTTCTTTTGCTTTTCTTTCTCTTTCCATTTTTGAGACCTTTTGTGGTGTTTTTTTTTTCTTTTTTTTTTCAAAATTTACCCTCCAGTGTAGAGGGTGATCCTTGGTTGGAGTTCTTAAAAAAAAAATGATAAGCTCAAAAGGGTAACAATAAATGGTTTTTTAAATAGTAAAAGAAAGATGGCCATTTTTCATCTCAATTGTGAATACCTTTCTTGAACATCATCTATTGAACAAAGCTCATGAACTTGTATAAAAGATTGCACACCTTCAAGATATATCTCTTTCTTCTCTGGTAATGGCTTACCCTCTTTATTTTCGCTCAAATCATCTCCTCTGTGAATGAGTTCTCAAAATTAAATTCCAGAATTATTGTTACCATTGTCTAAATATTCATCATCTGAAATTTGAAAATGGGAATGTAAAGTCATGAAAGGTAACAGGGCATGGAATAATGGTCGAGTGAAAGAGAAAATGTAATGAAATGCATTGACTTGCCTTTATTAAAATGATAACAAGTGAAGTCATATTGCAAAAAAATCTAACATTGTTTGAAAAGAAATCCCAAAATGACAGAAGAAACCTTCAACCAGCCTTATCTCCATTGACATCTTGCCCCTCAATTCATTGCGAATCTCCGGATCCTTTTTGTTCTTGACTTTCACTCAGAGCACTAACATTAGATGCCGTTGCTTTTCCCTGATCAAAACTTACCATTCCATCATTGATCAACCGTTGCACCTTATACTTTAAAGCAGTGCAATTTTCAGTAGAATGGCCAGTAATTCCATAATAGTAGTCACAACGGGCTGTAGGATCATACCACTTTGGATAGGGTGGTTTAAGTGGTTCTACATGGCTGGGGGCAATCAAGTGGCTATTATAGAGTTCTCGATATAACTCTGTATAAGTCATAGGGATTGGATCAAATACAGGTTTTTCTCGAGCAGTCCGTTGTTCTCGTGAGCCACTTGCTGGGTTAGTAGGGCGAATTTGGGTTCTTACCGGAGCTTGAATATTAAGGCGGTAAGTGGATGAATAAGATGGTTGTGGAGCTAGCTGGTATGGGTAGGATGAGGCATTATTCACAGCGGGATAGCATGGAGAGTAACCTTGGGATGGATAGGGTTGATAACCCCTGAATTGTTGTCTATCAAAGCTCACAGCTTGAGCTTGAGCTTCTTTCTTTTCTGATGTCTTCTTGGTTTCTCCTCCTCTCAACTTGCCATTTTTTATGGCACTTTCAATAATTTCTCCAGAGATTACCATGTCAGCAAAATTCTTTGTTGCATTCCCTATCATCTTTTCATAATAGGGAGGTTTCAAAGTGCTAACAAACAGCACTGTGATCTCTTTTTCTGTCAGAGGAGGTTGTACCTGTGAAGCTATATCTCTCCATCTCTGGGCGTACTCTTTAAAAGACTCGTTTGACTTTTTCTCCAGATTCTGCAAAGACAAACGATCAGGAGCCAAATCAATAATGTGTCGATAATGACTGATGAAGTCATGAGCCATATCACTCCAAGAGCGAATGTGGGTCCTATCCAACTGAACATACCACCTGGCAGCAGAACCAGTAAGACTATCCTGGAAGACATGCATCAAGAGTTTCTCATCATGTGCATGAGCTGCCATCTTCCTGCAATACATGGTGATGTGGGTTTTGGGGCATTTTGTACCATCATATTTTTCAAATTTTGGTACTTTAAACTTATAGGGAATAACCACATCAGGAACTAGGCAGAGCCCAACAGCATCAATTGACCCATAACAGCTAAATCCTTCCACAGCCCGTAGCCTCTGCTCTAGCATGCTAATTTTGGAGCTTTCCTCAGCTTCCACCCTTATCTTTTCTTTGTCCTTCTCTTTTACATCATCTAGATCAGGAATTGGTTCTGCTGCCTTTTCAGTGAAGACAGGATTTATATAGCTATTATACTGCCCTGGGTTGAAAGCTGATGGCATTCCAGGACATGTTGGATATGCAAAATGTTGTGGTGGGACCTCTTGGGCAGACTGGGCTTGAGGTGGGCCAAAACCTGGAGGGTACAATGGGCCAACCACTTCTTGCTGGCTTGTACTTCCTTCAACTCCTTTTCCTTTATTCATATTATTGAGAGCCTCCAGAATTTTGCTAAGTTCATTTTCAATCTTCTCCTAAGCTTTTTCTAGCTTTTCAAATCTATGAGGACTTTCTTCCTCCATTTGCCTTGCTCTGGATCTTGTGTTGTATGGATGAGTAAGGTTTTCGCTAGATGGAGCTATCCTCGGACCTTGAGTACCATACTTATGATTAGAAATGTTATGCTGTACCTTATGTATGATGCTTTGATACACAAATGAAATGTATATTTTTTGAATGAAATCTAATATGAAATGAATGCAAATGATTGTGTTGAAACATGATCATGAAAAGAATACAGATGCATACAATCAGACAAACAACATAGTTAGTTCCGTGGATGAAAAGAAAGTGATGCTGATGCATAATGTTACATATAATAAAAATAACACACAAAGTTAAACAATCAAAATGATTAGACAAACACCCTTTTTGTGTCCTAATTTCAGGGCATATCTATCATTGGGTAGAAAGGGCTCTATCTTAGGTGTAGGCACTTCTAAGGTTCACTATATGTGGTTTAAGGTCAAAGTCTAAAGGTCCTCAAATTGTTCCTTACATCCTTGTCCATCACAGACTAGTAAGGCACCCTAATCCTCACCCACTACAGGCTACAAGCGGAAAATGTTCAATTTGAGTGTGAGTATTTCGCTAGCCACTGCGGAGGCATTAGACCTCACGAAAGCAATAGGTACTTTACTCCCTCCTAGCGGGACGGAGCTCGGGTATAGAGCTCATGTTATGCACATGCACATGAATGACATAATTAACAAGATAAATAAACAGGAATGAATAATAACACATATATACAAAAATGGTTCAATTTTATTAGGCTTTTGGATAACACAAATTATTTGCTGGCCTGACTTTCAAAGTCCCCAGCGGAGTCGCCAAGCTGTCGTAACGTCTAGATCCGGGGATCTATCGCTAGACATTGACTTTTAGGGAGTCGCCACCAATCTTTTTTATCTAGGTGCGATTGGCCACCTAAGGAATCTGTCCTTTCAGGGAACACCTAAGTTTAAGGGTCCCTAGAAGAATAGGTTCAGGTCTACAAACCAGAACAAGGTTCGGGAGTTCGGTTACGTGTGAGGAAGGTTATAGCACCCTCACAACGCCCATCAAAAGATGGTACCAGCTTAAATTTGTGTTATCCAAAAGCCTTAAAATTTTACCAAGTAATTAATTGTTGGAAATTATTCTCAATTAACTCTAATACTTTTAGCAGAAAATTGAGAAAATTCCCTCACCTCAGGAGTATGCAAGAAAAACTACTGTTTCACTTGCAGAGGCTCCATCGTCGGATTATTTAAAGGAAAAAAAAAAACAAAATCAAAATTAAGATAGAAAGGAAGGAAAGAATGATTTTTTTTTTTTTAGGGAAAATTGATACTTTCAACTTTTCCTCAAAAATCCTTTTTTTGAAAATTTATTTCTAAGGAAAATTGATACTTTCAACTTTTTCCCAAAAATATTTTTTTTGAAATTTTGATTTTCAAGGAAAATTGATACGTTCAACTTTTTCCCAAAAATACTTTTTTTTTTTGGAAATTTATTTTTCTTTTAAGGAAAATTGATACTTTCAACTTTTCCCTAAAAATATTTTTTTTTGAAATTTATTTCTGAGGAAAATTGATACTTTCAACTTTTCCCCAAAAATATATTTTTTAGAATTTTTTATTTTTATTTAAAGAAAATAAAATAATAAAAATAAATAAAAAGAATATTACATAAACCTAATCTAATAAATAAAAAATAAAATAAACAAATAAACAAAGAAAGAAAAAAAAAAAAACTGGAGCGGCTCGGATCGGGGCTCGGCTCGGCTCGGCTCGGCTCAAGGAAGAGAAAACGGCTCGGAGGAGCGGCTTGGCCGCTTGGCTCGGCTCGGAGGGGGGCTGGCACGCGCGGGTCAGAAAGCGGGTCGACGCCCGTGTCGGGTCGGGTTCGGCAAAACGCGCGGATCCTTGGGTTACTTAAGGCCAAAACGACGTCATTTTGGGAGGGTATAAAAGGCACCTTCCTCCGTTTTTCGGCAGAACGCTCCTCCCCCTCTCTCTCTCTTCTTCCTTTTTCTCTCCCTTCTCTCTAGAAACTGAAGAACACCGGTGCCGGATTCTGGAAATTTTCGCCGGAATCTGGAAATTTCGCCGGAAGTTGGCCGGAAAATCGCCGGTTTCTGGGATTCTTCGCTGGAAACTGGACTGGTCGCCGGAAACTTCAATGTTCGCCGGAATTGTTGCCGGAAAATTCAAATTTCGCCGGAATTTTCACCGGATTCTGGAAATTTCTCAGAAATTTCCAGAAAAAATTTTCGCCAAAAAATCTCTAAAAATTTTTTCTCACTCCCAGAACACTCCTAAACTTTTCCTAGCTTCCTATACGCCTCTTTTTCTCTCAAATCAGTAGCTTTGCTTACTGTTTTCTGTGTGTTTTGCATTCTGTTCCAGAGTCCCTTTTATAGGGATTGATCAGGAGTTCCTGATCAATCCCAATTCCTCCTTGGACGGGAATTCAATCTTTGAATCCCACTGGACTCTTCTGATTGAATTCCCATTTCCAATGGGATTCTTCAGCCTTCAATCTCAGCCCTCCAAAATCAAAATCAAATAAAATAAAAAACTAGATAATTAGAGAAGATAAATCAGCAGATATTATAGGATAAATAATAATAAAAAAATATATCAGATATATAATTAGATAAGTAAAAATACAAAAATGAATAAAATAAAAAAGATAAAAAAAATATACATATATATACATAAATAATAAAATACACAAAATATTAACAAAAAAAAAAAAATAAATATATACATATATTAATACATAATAATAATAATAAATAATACAATACATAAAATACAAAAGAAGAAGAAAAGAGACAAAAAAAAAACAAGATAAAATTGAATTGGGCTTACCCATTTGGGCCAGGCCCAATTGATCTAGGCCGGACCCAATTGGGTGTCTACACTTAAGGTCGCAGGAAAAAGACTAATGGAGAAGAGAAAACATTTTGTATTGGACAGCATGTTCAGCCTCATTGTTTGGACTGTATGCCTGAAGAATTGGGAGGAAAAAAAATGGCAAAGGTTTTGGATGATGCAAGAAAGGACTTGTTTTATATACAATCACATTTGCGACTATTAATGTGATGAAGAAAGTTTATACACAAGGGAAGCAAATACTTCATCCTGGCTCTTACCGATGTTGCCACTCATTTTCATACAATTAGAAGAAATAATGAGGCAAAAACAAAGTTGAGAGAGATGTTCAAATTCAAAGGTTAGTACTTAGTAATTAGTACAATTAGTTTAAATCTAGTATCTTTTTATTGATATTATGTTTAAAATATTAATTTTAAAATATAGTTACTCTAAAATTTAGTGATGAATATATAGGAATTTAAAGATTCAAAATGGGGATAACAAAAATCAGTACCTGCTTATGAAGTCAAAAAAGTCATTTTGGAAAAAGATTTTTGGAAAAAAGCAGGTGGTATAATAAAAGTTTATGAGCCTTTGGTAAAAGTGTTGCGCCTTATGGATGGTGATGAAAAACCAACAATGGGCTTTATTTATGAGGCTGTGGATAGAGCTAAACAAGCAATTCAACAAACTTGTCGTTATTCTACTGAATATGAAAAGATTATTGACAATAGATGGAGTTTCATGCACACTGACTTGCATTCAGCTGGTGAGTAAACCAAGAATATAGATGGCATTTAAAAAATATGTTTATTTTTTATACTTAAATTGCTTATATATTTATTTTTTATTACTTTAATATAATATTGTTATAAATTATGTTTAGGTTCCTATCTAAATCCACAATTTCAATTTGGAGTGGAACATTCTGCAAATGTATTTAAGGAAACATTAGAAGGTATAAAAGCAGTTATTGAAAGATTAGAACCTTCGATAGATACTCAAATCAGAATGATTAATCAGGTTAGTATTTAATACTATTTTATAACTTTAACATTTGTTTTATGTATTAAAAATTAAATTATTTTTTATTTATTCATTTATTATTGTATTTTCAATCGATGTAGTTGTTATTATTTCGAGACAAGCATGAAACATTTGGTAGTCCACAAGCACAAAGAGCTTGGAAGCAAATGAATCCAGGTAAATAGTAAGTTAAATAATTATAATTTATTTATATTATTTAATTGTATAGCCCATTGAAATTTAATTTAAATAATTTTATACAGCTGAGTGGTAGATGATATATGACATTTGTGTTCCTGAATTACAAAAAACTAGCAATCAAAGTGCTTAGTCAAACAACATCTGCATCAAAATTGTGAACGTAATTGAAGCACATTTAGCTATATTCACACCAAAGCAAGAAACAGATTGAAGTTTGAAAGACTCCAGAAACTTGTATATACCTATTATAACATGAGGTTGAGGATGAGACATCAGAAAAGAATGAGCATTGATGAAATAAATAATAGTTTTAATCATATTAGCCTTGACCATATTTTTGAAGATGATGATCCACTAACAGAATGGCTATAAGAGAAAGAAAATCCTCTATTAGATGGTCAAAACTCTGATTGGTTGCCTGCAGATAATTCTGATAATGAAATGAATGTTGAACGATCACGTCAATCTCAAAAAAAGAATGTGTCTCATTCAAGTTCAAGTCCAACACCAAATCAGAATGATGATGGTGGTGGTTTAAGTCCAGATGATGATGGTGATGGATATGGTGATGGTGCAAATTTTGGTGATAATATGGATGCAAATCGACCTTACAGCCTATTTGGAGGAGAATTTGGGCTTGCTGCTACTGGTGGACTTTTTATTAATATGGCAGAATACGGAAAAAATCCATTTGCTGAATCTAGTGAGGGTCAAAGTGCACGTACAGCTCGATCAAAAGGAAAAGCAAAGAAGCACCACTATGAAATTTTTAGAGGTTCTTCATCTTCAGGTGAGAGATCAAATTCTAGTAACTTTGAGTATAGTGAATCATCTGCTAGTACTCAAAGACATTATTATCCATCAGAACAACATAATTTTCAACTTTCTCATGGTTATCCACCTCCATATGGTTATTATCCACATCAAATGTATCATTCACCTCCTCAAATATATCCTCCACCTCAAATGTATCAGTTACCACAAATGTACCCCTCCACCATAAATGTATCATCCTCAAATATATCTTCCACCTCAAATGTATCAAGAACAAAGGTCTCAGGGATGGAGATGGAGTCAACTTGGCTCTCAAAGTGAAGATAGAGAATCTGATCCTCCTCGTCATTCTACCATGTGATAAATTTGAAATATGTATCAATAATTGTAGTTGATGGAATTTAAATTTATTATATTTTTAAGTTTGTAATTTTATTAAATTAAATGCTTGGTATTTAACTTATTATTTTTGTTAATATTTGATTTGTCTAGAATTAATATTGAATATGAACTTGGCCAAGAAAAATTTTATGGATAAACCAAATATGAATGCTTTTTATAATTTAAATAAAATTGTGAATAATTTTTTTAGAAAATAAAAAACATAGAGTGTCATAAACTATTTTAAAAATCATTGAATAAGAGTTTTTATAATTATAATTATAATTATTACATTTTATAATAAATTGTGCAAAAAAAAAATTTCACGACCGTGATGACCGTAGTGACCGCAATTATCTCCGTTATATCCGAAAACACGATAAATGCTACGCGATCGAAAACGTAACCGCGACCGCTATTTAAATCCCTGATAAAAACCAAATTTTGCAGAGCCTTTTTTTTTTCAACTTGAAAAAGCTCAAACAAATGGACATAAGAAATGTCACAGGTTCTTTCCCTTTGTAAATCCTTCTCTTCATATTTTCCAAAACTTACAATCCTAACCAAAACTCATCTTAGAGAGCCTAAACACTCCCGTAAATTCTTCATGAATGACAAGCACATTATCATCTTGTCCCATTTCAACCAGAACCCATAAAAGTTCAAAATTTTAACAGTAACCTTATCTTCATATCCCATTACCACCACAGTCACTGCCCTCCGTAGTCTGCAATTGGTTCTTCAAAGTACTTCATCTCCACCATATTCACCCCTGAAAGAAACGAATTGAATAAGTATTTGTCTCTGGAGAAGTTGGTTAAGATTTTTTTTAGTATTGATGAGATTGAGAAGCCTAAAAGGATGGATGAGTGCTTGGTATGCTTATTGGCTTTCTTTAGAGCAGGTCCAGCACGCTTGTGTTGATGTTTTTGTCAATTTTGAAATAGGAGGACTAAAGAGTGACGAATGAAAAAGGTTTAGGTGTCTTTGCTTTAATGGTTAGCGAGAGATTATTTGTTTTTCAAGACTATGTATTTTAACACATTTTTTTCTCCAAAGATTTTTATCTGATTTGATTTAGTTTTTTGAATATTTCCAATTTGCAAGTGACCTTGCAAGGAGGGGTCAGAGAGAGGAGTGGAGAAGAAGAAGCTAACGCACAATAAAATGTTCGATGTGGAATTTAATAAAGTAAAAGTACCTGTATTTTGGAATAAAGTTTAAAAGTGTTTTAGTTAAAGAATTAAGATTAAAAAGTATATAGGCATGAGAGAAAACTCATACATATATATATATATATTGTATTATAAAGGAGTTGAACTTATATTAAAACCAAACCATTGACATTTTTATTTCAATATTATGTGTGTTTTTATTATGAATTAGTAGCATATCAATATGACATATTGAAATGTCTATCTAAAAAAAAAAAATTGGATCAAGAATGTCCATAAAAAAGAAAATATAGAAGGATATAGAAAATTGGGTATAAGAGTGTTAATTGTAGTTTGGTTATGTCCAAAATTTTAGGGCTTGTTAAATGAAATAAATGGTAAATTTTAGAAAATTGAGGAATTTGTTCCATTTTTATAAGATTAGTAAAATTACAAACTAACATCCTTCCATCATCCTAAGCTTCATTCATTAAAAATTTAGAAAATAATTTCCATTTTCAATTGAAAGCAAGACATATTTGCCAGGTCATAATTAATTATATCATTTTAGTTCAACTTGGCTTATAGTACAATATTTGAAAATCTTTATAATTTGGCTCCCAACCAATGCATAGTTGCCAAGTATGGTAACATCCAAATTAATCAATCATCATTGACATTTGATTATAAAATCTTGCAAATCAACATAATCTTATCGAGTAACGCTTAAAATAAAACAAAATCATTAAGTCCTTGCTTACCAATACCTTGCAGAAGAAAAGAATTATTTAGCGACATTACATTCAAAATATATATGGAAAATATTAAAGATTTTCCTTTAAATTATAAATTATTAAAGAAAAAATTATACTCAAATATATAGTTGATAACATTGTTATTCTAAAAATAAAACCTAACAATTGCACAGACAAAAATGAGTGAAATCTCAACAAATTTACAAAATAATAGCAAGCAAGACTACAAATAAATTTTTTATAAAAAAAATACTGACCAAATTGCAGTAAAATAAAATTGAAGAATATTCAAATTCAATTAACTTAATTTTTTTTGGATGAATATTTGTATTCATATTTCTATCAAGAGATATTATCATAAATGTATTCAAAAGTTATTATTATTAATTGTATAATGTAATAAGCAATAAAATACATGAAATTAATGTGATTTTTTCTTCAAAATTTCAGATTTCTTAACTTTTACTTGATCTGTATTTTAAAAAAATCTTCCCTAATTTATTGACATTATTATTGTTAACCTGTTAAATAGCTAATTTCTCTTTCCTTCTTTACTACATTAAATTTCATTTCATTTTTCATGAGTAATTAAAAGATATGAAAATATATTCATAAGTAATTAGCTTTTTTTTTATATTGTTAACAAAATTAATTGTAAATAATTCATATAAGGTAAAAATATTGGATATTTAAAAGGTAATAAATGTACTTAATTTAGTCTGACTAATTATTTTTTAAGTAATAAAAATGTTATTATAAAAACTAATAGAAAATTTTTAAATAAGTAAAATGTATTTATTAGAAAATATATAGTGATTTTTTAAAACCATCCACATGTCAAAAAATGTAAGCTATTCACATTAAAGTATTTCTTTTTTTTTTTTATCAAAAACTTTGACTTTTATATATTTATATAATATATAAGATGTCAAAATTTTAGGACTTATTAAATGAAAAAAATGGTAAATTTTACAAAATTGAGGAATCTGTCCCATTTTTATAAGATTAGAAAAAATTACAAACTAACACTTTTACATCATTTAAAGCTTTATTCACTAAAAACTTAGAAAATAATTTTTTCATTTTCAATTGAAAGTAAGACATATTTGCCAAGTCATAATTAGCTATATCATTTTAAGTCGACCTGGCTGACAATACAATATCTGAAAATCTTTATAATTTGGCTCCCAATCAATGTATAGCTGCCAAGTATGGTAGCAGCCAAATTAATCAATCATCATTAGCATCTTATTGCAAAGTCTTGCAAATCAATATAATCTTATCGAGTAAGCACTCAAAATAAAACAAAATCGTTAAGCTTTTGTGAACCAATATCTCGCAAAAGAAAAGAATTATCTAGTAACATCAAATTCAACATATATATAGAAAATATTAAAGATTCACCTTTAAATTATAAATTGTTAAAAAAATTATACCGAAATATATAATTGATAAAATGGCTATTCTAAAAATAAAATCTAAGAATTGCACAAACAAAAATGAGTGAAGTCTCAATAAATTTACAAAAGAATAACAAGCAAGACTACCAAATAAAATTTTTATAAAAACATTGACAAAATTGCAATAAAACAAAGTTGAAATCAAATTCGATTAACTTAATATTTTTTTGGATGAATATTTGTATTTATATTGCTATAAAGAGACATTATCGTAAATGTATTAAAAAATTACTATTATTAATCGTATAATGTAATAAGTAATAAAATATATGAAATTAATGTGATTTTTCCTTCATAATTATAAATTTATGAACTCTTGCCAAATTTGTATTTAAAAAAAATAAAATCTTTCTTAGTTTTATGACATCATTATTGTCAACCAGTTAAATGACTAATTTTTCTCTCCTTGTTTACTACATTAAATTTCATTTAATTTTTCATGAGTAATTAGAAAATATGAAAATTTATTCATGAGTAATTAGCTTTTTACTTAGTTTCTATTTTTATTTGTATTATTGACAAAATTAATTGTAACTTATTCATATAAGGTAAAAATATTGGATATTTAAAATTTTATAAATGTAATTAGTTTAGTCTAACTAATTATTTTTTAAGTAATAAAAATGTTACTATAAAAAATAATAAATAAAATGCATTTATTAGAGAACATAAGGTGATTTTTTAAACCTATTCACATGTAAAAAATGTAAGCTATTCACATTAAACTATTTTCCTTTTTATCAAAGGTTTGACTTTTATATATTTATATAAGATATAAGATGACAAAATTTTAGAACTTGTTAAGTGAAATAAATGGTAAATTTTACAAAATTTAGGAATTTGTTCCATTTTTATAAGATTAGTAAAAATTACAAACTAATACCCTTACATTATCTAAAGCTTCATTTACCAAAAACTTAGAAACTAAATTTTCCATTTTCAACTTAAAGCAAGACATATTTGTAAGGTTATAGTTAACTATATCATTTGAGGTCGACTTGGCTTATACTACAATATCTAAAAATCTTTATAATTTGGCTCCTAACCAATGCATAGCCGCAAAGTATGATAGCATCCAAATTAATTAATCATCATTGGCATCTGATTGTAAAGTCTTCCAATCAACATAGTCTTATCGAGTAACTACTAAAAATAAAACAAAATCATTAACCTTTTGCTAACCAATACCTCGTAAAAGAAAATAATTATCTAGCAACATCGTATTTAACATATATGTAGAAAATATTAAAGATTCACCTTTAAATTATAAATTATTAAAGAAAAAATTGTACTTAAATATATAGTTGATAAAATGGCTATTCTAAAACAAAACCTAATAATTGCACAAACAAAAATGAGTAAAATCTCAATAAATGTACAAAAGAATAG
Organism: Durio zibethinus; assembly: GCF_002303985.1. The sequence goes on along the minus strand of NW_019168159.1, from coordinate 7,629,375 downwards.
CAAGCAAGATTACAAAATAAATTTCTTATAAAAAATTGAAAAAATTGTAGTAAAACAAAGTTGAAGAATAGTCAAATTCAATTAACTTAATATTGTTTTGGAAGAATATTTGTATTTATATTACTATCAAGAGACATTATCATAAATAGAGTTAGCAATGGGGTGAAGTGGGTTAGATTTTTTCTTTTCTCGCCTTCGACCCAAAGCTTTAATAATTTTACTCAATACCTTACCTATCCTCACTCGGATGTTTTAGTTGAAAAACTTGACCCCGACCTACTAAGAATATTATTTCTTCGAATCTGACCTGACCCAACCTGAATTCAATCTATTACCAATTTAAATTTACTAAAAACTTAACAAATTATAGTCTAAATATATTATAAGCATTAACAAATTTAATCAATTTTTAATTAAAAGGAATTATTCAAGGCATTTTTGATCAAAAAATGCTTTGAATAATCTTTACAAAAAATTCAATGGGGTTATTTAAGGCCTTTGTGGTAAAAAAACACCTTAAATAATTTTTAAATCTTAAACCCTAAACCTTAAATTCATAAAAATTTAATGAAATTATTTAATGCGTTTTTGCTCAAAAAATACCTTGAATAATCCCTTACAAAAAATTGAATAGCGTTATTGAATGCGTTTCTACTCAAAATCCTAAACTCATAAGAATAATTCTTAAACTCTAAACCTTAAATTCTAAACTCATAAAAATTTAAAGAGATTATTTAAGGCGTTTTTATTCATAAAATGTCTTTAATAATCTTTTACAAAAAATTGAATGGGGTTATTCAAGGCGTTTTTAGCAAAAAAGCCTTGAATAATCCCCTCAAAGGTTATTTAAAGCGTTTTTTCCAAAAATGCATTGAATAATCTGCTGTCATTCTTTTTTTGAGATTATTCAAGGTGTTTTTGGCTAGAAAATGCCTTGAATAATCCCTTACAAAAAATTTAATAGGGTTATTTAAGGAGTTTTTTTTACCAAAAATGCATTCAATAATTTATTTCAATTTTTATGAGGTGATTATTTAAATCATTTTTGATCGTAATGCCTTCAATAATCTCAATAAATTTTTTTGTAAGAGATTATTCAAGGTATTTTTAAGCAAAAATGTCTTAAATAATCTCTTACAAAAAATTTAATGAAAGTTATTCAAGGCGTTTCTGCAAAAAAAAAAAAAGACACATTCAATAATCTCCTAATAAAATTTTTTGAGGATTATTTAAGGTATTTTTGACAAAAAACGCCTTGAATAACTTCATTTAATTTTTTGTAATAGATTATTAAAGGTATTTTTTATGCCAAATGCCATATATAAATCAAATTTTTTACCAGCAGAAACCTACAACTAACTAGCATTCATTTCCAAACATAATTTTCAAAATGATAACGGCTATTTCATAATTTTTTAGTCAGGTCAAATTTAAAAATAACGCTACTTTCCCTCTTGGAATCCTAGAATATAAAAAAGAGAGATGAGTTTTTGATTTTGAGACTTTGGATACTGTTAAAAATCTGTTAGTTTTCCTTGAAATCAGATTACCTTAACCAAACGTTGAAATCAAATATCCAACATTAAAATTTCGAAGGAAAATATGTAGATTCTCTCAAAACAAACGGCCCCTCAGTAAATTAAAACTCACAAATTCTCACCATAAATGATGAAATTATGAAATATATAAAACTTAATAAACTAAAATTCAAACATCAAACAAGCATAAGTTAATGACTAAATTTTAAACATAGTATATGATACAATATAAACATCAAGGGTATTTTGGCAAATATCCTAGGTGAGTCGGGTTGAATTTCATATAAACCCGACCTTGACCCAAATTCACCATTCAAAAAAAAAAAAAAATTGACCCGATCCGATCTAAAATCTATTTTTTTCAAAAAAAAATTGACCATAGATGATCAAGTCGGATCAAAACTCGACGATTTCGAGTTGATCTGTCGTTCCTAATTGTAAATGCTTTAAAAAATTACTCTTATTAATCGTATAATATAATAAGTAATAAAATACATGGAATTAATGTGATTTTTCCTATAAAATTATAAATTTCTGAGCTTTTGCTCAATTTGCATTAAAAAAAAATCTTTTCTAATTTAATGATATTATTATTGTCAATCCATTAAATGACTAATTTTTCTTTCTTTGTTTATTAAATTAAATTTTATTTAATTTTTTATGAGAATTAGAGGATTTGAAAATATATTCAAGAGTGATTAGTTTTTTATAAAAAAAATTTAAATTTTATATATTTATATAAGATATAAGATGTATAAACTTATTGAATTAATTTCTTAATTTCTACTTTTATAATAACAAGTAAAGCACAATTTATTTTAAACATATACATATATTTATCTTCAAATCAAAGTCAAATACCACTACATTTTACTGTCTAAAAGTACCGGCGGTGGAATGCTTACGCATAAATGAATGAAAATATCAAACAAGTGTGGCCAGATATGACAAACAATTAGTGGAGAAAAATTAGGTTTATTTGTTTCCTTTTGACCACGTGATATAACAAGTTCTATCACAAAAGAAAATGTATGATGACAAGTTTGCCACGGAATACAGCCGCCATTATCTTATCTTTCTTAACTTTGGGCAGCAGAAAAGATTGTCGGTTTGGAAAACACATCTGGCTTTCAGACTTCACAGCTATAGCTTTATAAGCGTGTGCAGATCCATGGTCAAAACGCGTATTCGATCACTCCCTTTTCTTTTTTCTTACAAACATTACCAAAATCATATATTTCTCTCTTCAAATTTCTCCCATGCCCTTTTTGATTTTCATACTCTCTTGAAAAAGCACATATCATGTGTTCTGTAGATTACTTTGATTGTCTTCCAGATGCTCTTCTTCTCCTCATCTTCAACAAATTGCAAGATGCCAAATCTCTTACCAAATGTCTTTTGGTCTCAAAGCGTTTCTCTTCCCTCATTCCTTTAACCGACACCATTTTTATCTCAATCCCACCTCTCCGACAACACCAGTTAAAACCAAACACTGGTTCATATGTAAATACTTTGAGACTTCTTTTTCGTAACCTGTTGCTCAAACCACTCGGATGTTTCCATCAAATTATGGCTCCCAAGTCAGCAACAAGGTCATATGATAGTTCGTATTGTCAGCCAAATGGGGTTTTGAAGAATTTCAAGGAAACGAAATCATTGCATTTAGAGCTTCCATCACATGGAGATGAGTTGGGATCAGGAAGTGGTGGGGCTTCTTTCCTTAAATGGAAAGCAGAGTTCGGAAGCAATTTGAAGACTTGCATTATTCTTGGAGCAACATCTTGTCAAACAAGTAACAAGTTTTCATCATCAAGTTTTTGCTTAAGACAAAAACAAGAGGAATGCATGGAGGAAACCTTAACCGATGATGAGCTGAAACTACGAGTTATATGGACTATTTCCTGCTTAATTGCCGCATCAACAAGGCATTATCTGTTCAAGCAAATTTTAGCTGACCATCCAATTCCAAAGCTTCAAAGAGTGCTGATTTCTGATGCAAAAAAACAAGGGAAGTTTTATGTAGGAAAAGATGAGCTTGGTGAGCTGAGGAATTCCGTGAACTCAGAACAAGAAACACTGGAATCATCATCAATGGAGAGGACTCCATTTCCAGAATTGAGCATGAAGCTATGGTACTTACCTATGCTAGAGTTGCCAGAGTCCGGTTATGTGATGAGGGGAGCAACACTTGTCCTTATCAGACCTGTTGATGGGATAATTGAACAGAGCAGTAGTACCGATATAATCGTAGGGAGCTTGGACTCGGAAGGTGATGATGGGAAGGCATTTAGTGAAGCTGCAAGAGAGATGATCAAAGTGAAGAAGAGTTATTTGATGACAATGAGTTCCTTTTGAGATGTAAATATATGTAGTAGCTAATGAAAAATATATGCTTACAATTCCCTTCTTAAATAGAGATTTAAACTTCGAATCATCTATTTTCTCTACATTTCTCCAAATAAAAACTGTCCCAAATATGTTAGTCAGTCAACTGTTAATCTAGCTATTTAGTTTTCTCGAAAAAAAAAAAAAAGTAAACTACACCTATATGCATATTTTTTTATATATTTTTACTTATATTATGATTCACTTCCTTTACAAAAAGAAAGAACGACATTAAAATAAATATGAGGGTAATTTTATAATTACATTAAAATCTGTTTGATTTTTAACATCATTACTTCTTTTGATAATGGAAGAGAATGACAAGGCTACAAGTGAGAAAAAAATTTACATAATTACGTAAGTAGAAAGCCACAAACGACATTGGGTGTATGTGAAGTTTTTCAAAAAAAAAGAAAAAAACTATTTAGTCCACTTAAAGAAGATAGCCAATGGATGTTATTATAAATACGTTGTCATGCTAACTAAATCACTGCAGATCTAGACTTTTAGATGTTTGAATTTGAATATTTGAACGAGAAATTTTATTTCAAAGCTTTCAAAAATTTGAAAATGAATTCATTTGTTTGAATAAAAAATTTTTAAAATAAAAAAAAAATTAACTATTTTTTTTTTTTTTGAAATTTCACTTAAAATGTGATTTTTTTTAAATTTTTTCAAATTTACTCACATTTAGCCCCCAAATGATTCATCATACAATATAAAACTCAAAAATAAAATTATGTTTTTAAACATTAAAGTTAAGATTGATAAAAAGTAATAATGTGAAACACTCTCAAGTTACTATAATATTGGATTTAGAGATCACGAAACAAATAAATAAAATCATATATTTGAGTTTAAGGAGGCAACTTCATTTTATTTAATCTAAAGCTAAACTAATATAAAAGTTTATAAACTAAGAGGGGTTTTCATTTTTTTGGTTTAGACCGGAGGTGCAGTCTTAGAATAGATTCGGCCTCGCCTATATTAACTTCCTCTAATTAATACGTTATGGATTAAACTTTACCAAAGAGTTAAGCTCATTTTTCTTTAGGTTAACTTATATGTTATATTTAAAAAAAAAAAAAATGAAATGAAAAAAAAAAAATTGTATGAATTAATTAAATTAAAAATTGAATTTTATATGTTATATTTTTTTCTTAGGTTAGGCTTTTATCTTTTGAATTGCCTTCATTGTTAAGCAATTCTTATGAGCACGTATTAGGATAAGTAGTTATCTAAAGAATCCTATTCCTATTAATTGGATTTAAAACTCAACGCGTTTTTTGTTTTTTTTTGTTTTTGAGTTTTCCAATGTAAAGAAGAAGAGAAAGCAAGAAACCAAGCTGCTTCATGTACAAACAAAATGAGAAGTAAATTTCAATATGAGTCTTATGATTGGTCAAAGCGCGCAGACCATGGAGAGTCCAATATCAGCCTGTTACTCAAAAATAGTACCTCCGCGCTATGGGATTGAGCGAAGACAGCACATATTTAGCAAATTTTGTCATAACATTAACTTGTTTGGATTTCTTTTTCTTTTTTGAAGGTTGTTCTCCAGCAGTGGCAGCAATGTACTCTTCTGCATTGATATTTTGGAAAGATTTTTGCTTCCCAAACTTCTTGGCCTTTTGCTGCAGTGGAAACCAAGGCGGTACTTGTTAGAAAAAATTTCACTAAAGCTATGCCTGATTTTAACAAATATCATAGAAAAGACTGAGATCTTATGATCAAATATTACCTTCAATGACATGGCAAGGGCAGCCACATCTTCCTTGTCATTCTCAGACTTGTTAGAATCTTGTTTCACAGGTTCCTGCAACAAATAACATTTTTAAAAATAAATTTAAAAAAATTAATAAAAATGGATGGGCAAGGGTGTCTGTGCCTGTATAGGCTTCAAAAAGACCTTGGGAGGAACAATTGCTTCTTTGATCTTTTCTTTTGTTTTCAGCTGTACTTTTCTGTCCCTGCTTCTGTTGACATTTCTTAGCAAGCAAGTAGTAATCAATATCTCAGTTTAAAGGAAAAAGACAGTCTGCTGAGGCCTGAGGGGTTAAAAAGGTGGGAAGATGAGTTTTTGCTTCAAAGAACCAGCCACTAATTGTTGACTCCAAATATTTCACCATCCAGATCATAGAGTAAATTTCCAATTCCTATGTACTAGTTCTTACACACCAGTGTAAGTTTGATCAATCCAAAAGCTATGGTAAAGATTTTATCCATTTTTGAAAATAAAATCAGCTAAATGCCCCCATGGAAACTCCATGGCTTGCACAGAATTGATAGCTCATGCTTCACTGGGGTCATCTAAATAATTGACTAAAGATCCAAAAAGCTAAGGAAAAGATTTTAGTTCATTTCGGCAACAGAATCAGCTAAAATGCCATCATCAAAACCCAAGGTTTTTACGAAATTTCTTTTGGAATTCTCTCCCATTCACCTACATGGAAGACCCCTAATTGCACTTAAAGCAGGTGGAAAAAAACTTAGAGCTAAAACTGGAGAACAATGTCATGTTGGAAAAAACAAGGAAACATCTGGTTCTAATATAACCAGGGAGACAAAAAGCAATCAAGTTACCATGGAAAACCTAAATGACTAGCAACTATCTTACCTTACTCTTGACCTTCTTAATTTGTTTGAACATTTTTCTTGGGAACATAGTTTGATAGTTAAAGGAACATGTAACAGAACAGAGCATGAAAATAAAATAATATGTTGAAACATACATGAACAGAGACAGAGAATTTGGTTTTTATGGGTGCTTCAATGGACTTTGTCCAGGTTGCATTTTGTCTCTGAACAAAAATCAAGAACTAGTACAGAAAGGAATTAACTATCCTTCCTCCCACAAATGTCTTTCAATATGGAACGATACAGGGCTTCTGCGAAAGGTTTTTTTTTTTTTAATTTGATATTTTATTTTTCAATTTTTAGTTTAAAAGTAAACAAGTTTATATGTTCACAATAAATTATTGTTGTTCTTGGCAAAAGATAAAAATTTTTGCAAGTTTATATGTTCTAAAAACTATTATTAAGCCATAAAATCCCAATTTTCCATTACAAACAATCTCACTCCATTAGTTCTTAATTATTTATTTATTTATTAGCTTCTTCTCTCTTCTCATCATTTCAGTCCATAAATTTGAATATTATATATGAATTAGAATAAATAATTAGTTTCAATTCATTTTTTTTATACATTATCAGTAATTTTTTTTTATATATTATCAATAAAGTTTTTAAATTTTACAAATGTTATTAAGAAATTGTCATATCATGTATTTTTATTTGCTACATTATTTTTTAATATATTTTAATAGAATATGTGTTATCTTACGGTCCTTAAACTTTATTGATGATAAATGAGATAACTTTTAAATAAAATAGAATGTTACCTCCGGCTTGCATGGGGATTTTTTTTTAATTTTATTAAAAAAAATAATTTTTAAATTAAAAAAAAAGAGTTTAAAAATCTTATATCTAGAGTTTTTTTTTTATATATGGTTATTTGTATTGATTGGTTATTGTTATTTTTTTTTTTGTAATTTATTAAAAAATTTTAAATATAATATTTTTAGGTCTTAAATTATATATATATATTTTTGCTTTTAAAAGATATTTTAAAAGATATTTTAATTTTTTGATCTGATAATTTTTAAAATTTTTTTGTTAGATCTTTTAGTTGATTTTCATGTAAGTTATTTTTTCAATTGATTATTTTTAGTTGCAATTTTTTTTATCTTTATAAGTGATTGAAATTTAATATGTTAATTAGTTTTACAATTTTGAAGGTTGATTTTTTATTTGACAAGTTAAATATATTTTTATGGATTTTTTTTATTATGTAGGTGCTTATTTTTTTCTTTACAAAAGCATAGGAGGGTATTGGAATTGCCAACAACACATCATCATCTCTATACTCAACTCCTATTATATATATATTTTTTCATTACATAAGCAAATAAAATTTTAAAATTTTTTTATTTTAAAAATGTTCACATGTTAAGTTAAGTAAAGGGTTTATCACATGTTAACGTAATAACTATTAAAAACATTTGAAAAAATAAAAAGACAATAGAATAACACATGGCAAGCAATGGACTTGCCACAAGTCACTACATTATCCTTTAGGGATAATTTTTATATATAGGACAAGTCTCTATTATTGACCTCTTCCTTAACTTTAACCCAACTTAAATCAAAGTACTCTAATTAAATATCTTTCTCATTTTTTTAATAAATAAGATGAATATTTTATCACTATAAAAATAATATAAGTGTAAGTATGAGTTATCATGTTTTCTAAGTTATTTTTTACCTTTTTATGACTATATATATATATATATATATATGACTTGAAATCTATTAATCACCTCGCCTGAAATTATTAATTAGGAATTATCCATAATATTTATTATGTCATTACTTTCCTTCAATATTTAATGTTTCAAAGTAATAGATCTTTTTGTATTGAATTATTAGGTGTCAATCCTAATAAAAACTTTAAACCATAAACCTTAAAAATTTTAAATCTTAATGCAAAAATTTATTTTACTCTTATAACAAAACGTGAATTTTTATCTAGTGTGTGTCTATATATATATATATATATATATATATGGTTTCTCATTAATTTAAAATATGTATCACAAACTAAAATTTGACATGTTATTTTAAAATTAAAAATAAAAAAGTTTGTCAACAATTTTCTTCTCACCAAGAAAATTAACTTTCTTTTCTTTTTTTTTTAATTCAATGTTTACTGCTTTTTTAGGTTTAAAAATGATTATAACAAAAATTCATTTTCTATAATCATCAATGAAAATTTTAATTTACATAAATAAGACTCAAATATGTTTTTTTTTTTATTATGATATTAGTTATTTTTTTTAATTTTATTATATATATAAGTATGTATACAGATTGTAATGGAATGTTTGAATAAAAATGAAAAAGAGAAAAAAAAGGTCTTGGGATTCAATATAGAGAATAAAGATTAATATTGTTGATTTGAACCTTCCATTAACGTTTACATGTGTAGGAATCACCAATAAACAGTGAAAGTCATATTAATGAATAGTGATTAAATTTGTATTAAAAAGTAATAGAAAAAAAATGGAAAAGAACCTAAACTTAAAAAAAAAAAAAAAGCATGCATTTCTTCTAAAACATATATAGGAATAGATGTCATTTGTCAATTCATGTGCAGATCATTAATTGGTTTTTTGGGCTTAGAATTTTTGTTGAAAATGTTTATTATTGAGTTCTTATTGATATATTTATAAACATAGGCATAAAGTTTCCATAAATCCATTCCTCCTACTTATTTCCTTTATTTTCGAACATTTTTAGGTTTCTTACATGATTTATATCATAAATTATAGTATATATTTTGGAAGTTAATAAATAAAAAAATTGTCCAATCAAGTTAAATTTTGCATCTATTAATTTTGGATATCAGATCCCATAACTATTTTCAAATCTAAACATAATTTTTTTTTTTTGTTTCAAATTGATTTTTTATGATTTTATTTTTATTTATAGGCATTAACTGTCTATCAAATGTTACAAAAATTAAAAATTGTAGTTTAATAACTACAACATGCTACATCTTATACGGTACATGTATTTTTTAAAAAAAACAAAATGCATGATTCTATCTATTTTTACATAAATTAATTATATTATACTATTTGATATAATTAAATTTTAATCATTTGTCCATTTTAAATCAATTATAATATTTTTTCATTTATTTTTATTTTATAATAATTATTCAAAAAGTAAAAATAAATAATAAATACACCAATAAAGGGGAAAACTTAATTGACCAGTTATGGACCTTAAAAAAAAAAAAAGCAATATATGTTTACCTGTGTCATTGTAAAAAAAAAAAAAAAGTCTAACAGTGTTGGCCAAGTCTAAAGACTTTCAATTTTGGCCTATTTGCAAATTGAGGTATCTAAACTAAGACTTAGGAATGGTGGGGGAAGCTTCGTTATAAACAAAGATAAAACAACCAAAAGAAGGAAAAAAAGAAAAGACAAATGGCATCTTCAGAATCCCTTAGGGATTCTTTTTATATAGGGTATACAGATTATTTGTAACCCAATTGATCAATATAATTTGATAACATTATTCATATGCCTTCGTTTGCCAAAAAACTATAAAAACCAAGGTCCATGCATGTAAGTGTCACAACATTTAGAAAACGTTATACTTAAAAGAAAAATTCTAAAATTGAGAACATACAAGCAAGGAAACGAAAGCCATAGATCATGGTATCTTTAATGGTGTCAGATGGTAAGGCCACATTTTCAATGGATCGCTTCTCTTTATAAGTGCGACACCCTAATTTTATATCAAATATAAAGATAAGATAGAATATATATATATATATATATATCTAAATTTATATTTGAGAAATATTTTTTGTAAGATAAAATCATAAAATTTTTAAATCAAAGTAGATGATATATAGTAGATTAAGTATGAGTCTTAACAAATTATATTAGAATGATCATCAACTTGAAGTTTGGAAACTAATTGTTACTGTCACAACGTATAGATTCGTGGACCAATCGCTAGACATGGATAAGAGAAGTCACCATCAATTTTTTTGTTTAGGTGTGATTGATCACCTGATTGAATATGTTTTATTTAAAAATGAGTCTTAATATTGACTTAGGTATTTTTAAATAATATATTATGATATACGAAATCAAAGTTCAAGTTTGTGAGTACAATTATGCGTGGGGAAGGTTATAGCATCTTACAGCACCCACCCAAAGAATGGTAATAGTTTGATTTCAGATTATCCAAGTCTTGATCATATTTTTAATTTATCAAATTTTTAATATTAAAAATTAGTATGAAAGTTGTTCCAATAGTTTGGTAGCAATTTAAGATAATTCTCTTACTTCAAAAGTATTCATGGAGACTAGTGTTCTACTCTGAAGAAACTCTATCATTGGATTTATTAGAGTATTTTGTTCTAAAAAAATTAGTAAAGTCTCCTAATAATTTGATAGGACTTACTTTGAAGCAGATTTTTTAATAGTTTGATGAGATTTTATTGTAAAAAAATTTATAAAAAATTATTCTTTTTGAGAAAATCATTAAGTCTCCCAATAGTTTGGTAAAACTTAATTTGGGAAGTAATCCTTTAATAGTTTGGAGGATAAAAATTATTTTTATTTTTATTTTTAAAAAAGTGACTTTTGGAATTTCCCAACAATTTGGTTGATTCCATTTTAAAAATTAAATCCATGAAAATTCTCCAACAGTTTGTTAAAATTCATGAATTTATTTTGTAAGGATTTTTATGGAAAAGATATTTTTATTATTTTTATTTTGTTTTTTGAAATTGATTTTATGAAATTTTCAATAGTCTTGGGTGAATTCCATAAACCCTATTTGAAAATATTTTTTATTTTTTACTTTTTTTTCGAATCTTTAAACTTATTTGAAAAGATTATTTTTATTATTTCATATATAAATTACTAAATAAATAAAAACCAGCAGAATAGGAGAAAAACAAAAACTTAAAATAAAATTAAAATAATAATGTAAATAAAATAAATAAAATAAAATGAAATCAGGAAATAAAAATGAAAAAAAGAAAAGGGAAACCTTACGATTCGGGTTGGATTGGAGCAGGTCAGCGTGCGAATCCTACTTGGGTTCATGCGGATCCTAAGTTGCCCAAAACGACATCATGTAGAGATAGTATAAAAGTCAAGCTTTGTGTTTTTGGCCCAAATGCAACCTGCTCTCCCTCTCTTTAGATCAGAAAGCTCTAACTTCTCTCTAGAAAATTTTCAAGAACACCATCAGAAACTTTAACCAAAAATTGAAAAGTCCATCGACTTCTGGAAAAGTTATTGAAAAATTCAATCAAAAACTGAAAAACTCACTGGTTTTTAGAAAACTCACCAGAATCTTGTCGAAAAATTTAACCTTTACCTGTAAATTCAACCAGATACTTCCAATGTTCATCCAAAACCTAGAAAACCTAGAAAACCTAGAAAAAAAAAAACCCAGAAAACTCCAAAAACATAAATATCAACCCAGAATTCTAAAACAATTTCTCAAAATCGAAACCCGGGATCTTACTGCCAAAATTTCCTAAACCGTTATCACCAGCAATTTGCTACCGTTCAACTGTGTCAATTCTTCTTATTCTGAGTCCAATTATAGTCGTTTTTAAGAATATCTTTAGGAAATAGACAGAATCAATCCAGGCTTGAATCCTGGGATTAGTCTGTTCGAGCATGATTTGGGCTTGGATTCTGGCTGATGTCTAGAATTAAATCAAAGGTTATGTGATCTTGTCATTAAACCACTTTTAACCGTGCATCGATTCTATTCCAAATTCCAAAATTATTATTACAGAACAAAAAAGGAAAGCAGAATAATGAAATGAAATGAAATAATAATAATAATAATAATAATAATAATAATAATAATAATAATAATAATAATAATGATGATGATGATGATGATGATGATGATGATGATGATGATGATGATGGTCTATTATGATAATAATTATAGTGTAATAACAATAATGTACAACATAATTACTATAATAATACTAATAATAATACTATACTATAATATTATATAATGTACTATATTATACTAATAATGATAAAAAAGAAAATTAGTCCTAATTAGCCCTGAATACAGATAGGTGTCTATAGCTACCCCTCTTTGCACATCCCTAGTAGATAAGGATGATGCAAAGACCTAGGCACCCACTCCGCTTTTGTTTGAAAATGGGAGTCAAATTATTCAAAATGATCTGGATTGAATCGCAGGTCATAATGGTGATCTGGACCAAACCAAGGTCATACATTTGGGATTGAACCACAAATATGAAAAATTGACCTTGACTGAGTCAAGGTTAAATGATCGGGGTTGAACCACGAGTTGAAAAAATGATCAGGGTTGAACTAAGGTTAATAATTGAGACAATGCCATGAGTTTGGAAGCGGCCAAAACTAAGTCGAGGTCATAGGTGACTGACTGAGACGATGCTGCAAGTTTAAAAATGATTTGGATCATGCAAAGATTGGATGATTGGGATGATGGCACAAGTCTGAAAGTGATAAGGACCAAGTCGAGGTTGAAGATGAATGATCAGGGTGATACTGTGAATCTGAAAGTGATCTGGACTGTATCGAGATCAAATGATTGGGACGATGCCATAAGCATTAAAATGACTAAGATTGAGTTGAGGTCAAAGATAAATGACTGGGATAATGTCGCGAGTCTTAAAGTAATTAGGATTAAGTTGAGGTTGAAGATGAATGATCGAGACAATGTCGTAAGTCTGAAAGTGATTTGGACCATATTGAGATCGAATGATTGGGACGATGTTGTGAGTCTTAAAGTAATCAGGATTGAGCCGATGTTAAAGATGAATGACTGAGGCGATGCTGTAAGTCTGAAGTGATTTGGATCATACCGAGATCGAATGATTGGGATGATCTCGGTAGCCTTAAAATGATCAAGATCGAGTTAAGGTCGAAGATGAATGATTAAGACAATATCGTGAGTCTGAAAGTGATCTAGACCATGACGAGATCGGATGATTGGGACGATGCCATGAGTCTTAAAGTAACTAGGATCGAGTTAAGGTCAAAGATGAATAACTGGGATGATGTCGCAAGTCTGAAAGTGATTTGGATCGTGTCAAGATTGGATGATTAAGATGATGCCATGAGATTGGATGACTGAGACGATGCCATGAGTCTTAAAGATGATCTAAACTAAGCCAAGATCAGGACCTATGATGAACATACAATGATATGGATGTATGCCCTATCTAAGATGCAAAGGGAACATCTATCGTGGTACAAAGGTTTCTACAGCTTTTATATGCATTCTCATTTCTGGCAAGAAAACTATCTTCATTATCTTGAATAAGTATTTATCTTCATCCTAAAGAAAGCTTTTAGAATTAATGATTTTTTTATTTGGAGAAGTTCATCAAGTTGTCATTGTCTCTTTTAATTTTCTCAAAGTAACACACAACTTCTTATGACTTTATTAAATTATTAATCATTATCTCAATTTCAAAATATGAGATGCAAGTCATGCACTTCTTCTATTCATGGCAAGGTATAAGGAGAAAAGATAAATATAAAAAATGGAAAATAAGGCGAATATCATTTATTTGGATAAGCAATAAATTACAAATGATGGCTAAGAACAAGATGAAGGTGTATAGGGATGGCTAGTTAGAATAGTGATGCCTTAATATAAACAATCAGATGATCATGACATCAGATCTTGGATTTCTTAAAAAATTCAACTAAAACATGATGCTTTAACACTTCAGAGCTCTTTAAAATTCACTGTATCTAGTATGCCTTTCAAGTGATGCCATATTCTATTCATCTAAGTTTTCATTCAATTCAAGCCACCTTTTTGGGTTTTCAACTTAAACTTCACTTTTTTTTTATTCAAGTCACCCTTTCGAGTTTTCAATTTTAACTTCTTTTTTTTCTTTATTCAAGCTGCCCTTCTGGATTTTCAACTTGAACTTTTTTTTTATTCAAGCAAAGTACTTTTTTATAGCATCAGAATTAATAGGATTAAAAAGTTCATCTCCATCCATTTTTGACAAGATTAAGGCTCCCCTTAAAAAAACTCTTTTATAACATATGATCTTTCCCAATTTGAAGTTCATTTCCCCTATTGTCATGTTGACTTAAAAGAATTCTTTTCAATACCAACTCTTCTTCTCAAAATTGACGAGGTCAAACCTTTTGGTCATGAGCTTTCATCATTTATTTTTGGTACAATTGGCCGTGATAGAATGTTGCTAACCTCTTTTCTTCAATGAAATTTAATTGTTCATAGCGCTCTTAGACCCATTTTGCTTATTCTAATCCCACTTCTTTTAAGACTCTTAAATGACGAGATTTTTATTTCTATTTGCAATATAGCTTATATTCCATAAACTAAAAAAAATGAGTTACCTTGATAAAAGTGCACACGAAGGTTCAATAAACATGTAGAGTAAAAGACAATTTCTCATACCAATCTTTATATGTTTTAATCATCTTTTCCAGAATCTTTTTGATATTTTTTTTTACAGTTTCCACTGTTTCATTTATTTTTGGATGGTATGAAACTGAATTATGGTGTTTAATCTTGAATTGAACATATACTTTTTGCATCATTTTGTTGTTCAAGTTTTTTGCATTATCTAATCTAATTCTCTTTGAGAGCTGGTATCTGTAAATGATCTCTCTTTTAATAAACTTGTAAACTACTTATCTAGTCACAGTTGTAAAAGAAGTAGCTTTGACCCATTTAGTGAAGTAATTAATCATTACAAAAATGAATCTATTCTCATTTGAGGCCTTTAGGGTAATGAGACCAATGACATCCATCCCTCGCATAAAAAATGACCTAAGTGGTGCCATAACATGTAGGATATGAATTTTGTCAGCATAAAACTGGCACTTGTGATATTTTTAGGTATACTCAATGCAATCTTTTTTCATTCTCAACCAATAATATCCACCCCACATGATCTATCTAGCCATCATGTGTTCATTTTTATGTGCATCGTATACACCATCATGGACTTCTCTAATAATCTTTTTGGCCTCAATCATACTTACATAATGTAGTAACACTTGATCACTGCTTCTCTTACACAAAACTTTTTCATCTAAAAGGAATCTTATAGCCAATGTCTCTAAGACCTCTTATCATTTTTTGTTACTTGATTTGGGTATTGCTGATCCTTTAGGTACCACATTATGTCATGATACCAAGGATTACATCTTCTTTCTTCTCTAAGTTGGCATAATGCATTGGCACATTTCCTACATCTATTTTGATGGATTGAATTTTAGCTGTGTCACCAATCCACCCCATCACAGGTAAAGTTGCTAAAGCATATGCTATTTGATTATCTTTATAAGGCAAATGTCTAAATTGAATGCTCTCAAATTGCTTACATAACTCTAAGATGTATTTGTGGTAAGGGATGAGTTTTGAATCTTTTATTTTTCATTCACCTTTTAATTGATAGATGACTAAGGCTGAATCCTCAAAGATCTTTAATGCATCGATCTTTCTATCCAAAACAGTATGCAACCCTGTAACACAAGCTTCATATTCAGCTATATTATTATTGTAGTTGAAATTTAATCTTGCTATCATGAGGTAGTAATATTTTATTAAAAATATTAATACTGCTCCAATCCTATGCCTTATGGTGTTGGCAGTCTCATTGAAATACATTCTCCATGTTTCTTCCTCATCTTTATCCTCTTCTACTCCTGAAATGGCCATTAATTTTTCATTTAAAAAATCTAGTTTCATAAGTTCATAATCTTCAGTAGCCTAATCCACGAAGAATTCGACAATGATGCTTTCTGACTCACATACACTATGTCATATTTCGAGAGCATCACTTGCTATATTGTGATTCTTCCTGATAGTGATGGCTTCTTAAAGATATATTTGATAGGATCCAGCTTAGCTATGAGCCAAGTTGTATGGTAAAGTATGTACTGCCTAAGTCTTTTAGTTGTCTAAGGCAAAGCACAACACATCTTTTCGATTAATAAGTACTTAGACACATATTTTGTAAACTTTTTACTCAAGTAATAAATAGCTTTCTCTCTTTTGTCAGATTCATCTTGTTGATCCAGCACATATTTCATTGACTTTCATACACCACTATGTATAAAATTAATGGTTTTCTCGAAACATGTGGTGTTAATATTAGATGATTTGATAGATATTGCTAATCTTATCAAAAACTTCTTGATGTTCTTTAAAAGATGGAATCACATTTAAAAGTGAGTTGAGAAATGAATTAGGAGATATAGTTCAATCTGTCTAAGAAACCTTAAACTTTTTATTTTACGTGATTGGCAAGGATAAGTTCTGATAGCCCAGATTTTGTCCAAGTTTGCTTTTATCCCCTTTTCACTGACTATAAATCCCAAGAGTTTTTTTGACCTAGCTCTGAACGTACATTTTTCTGGATTCAATTTGAGGTGAAATTTTTTTAGCCTCTCAAACAATTTTATGAGATTAGCTACATGGTTTTTCCCTTTCTGAGATTTTGTAATCATTTTATCTATGTACACCTCAATCTCTTTGTGCATCATATCATGAAATAGTATCACCATAGCCCTTTGATAGGTTGCCTCGATATTTTTCAATCCAAAGGGCATGACTTTGTAATAAAAATTTTCTCACATAGTGATGAATGTGATTTTTTTTCATATTGCCTTGGGCCATTTTTATCTAATTATAATATGAGAATCCATCCATAAAAGAGAACATTGAATGTCAAGCTGTATTGTCCACTAATATATCTATGTGAGGCAAGGAAAAATTATCCTTTGGGCTAGCTCTGTTCAGATCTCAATAATCTACACACATTCATATTTTTTCATCCTTCTTGGGGACAGGTACTATATTAGCCACCCATTCAGGATATTTGTCCACTTGTAAAAAATTGACATCAAATTATTTCTTTACTTTCTCTTTAATTTTCAACAACATCTCTGGTTTCATTCTCTTCAACTTTTGTTGCACTAACTTACATTCTAGCTTTAAAGGTAGCCTATGTTTTACTATTTCAGTGCTAAGCTTGGGCATATCTTGGTAGGACCAAGCAAACACATCTTCAAATTCTTAAAATAGTTTCTCTAACCGTTGTTGATCAACCGTCAGAAGTGAAATGCCAACTTTGACTTTTTTTTTTTGTTTTCAGCATCACCCAGATTGATCATTTTAACAACTTATTAATAAGGCTCGATGGATTTATCTTCTTGCTTTATTAGTCTCATTAAATCCGAAGATAAAATATATTTTTTAGAGTTTTTTTCTGTATCAAGTTTATCAGTATGATTAGAATTTTCAAAATTAAACCCTGGATTATTATCATGATTACCTTTATATTCATTTGAGGACCTGAAAATTAATGAAATAGGAAATATTGGCTAGATACTTTGATGAGATAATGGGTGGAATAAAAGAAATGGACAAAATGTATGCTCTTACTTTTATTGAAATAATGAAAAATAAAAGGACCAAACATAAATGTTCATCCTAACACTTTTAGGCATAAGCAATTAGGAAATACGATTATATTAAAAGAAAATTAGAAACAATAGATAGTTGGATGGCCTTTTAATTCTTCAATTCATAACTGGGTGGGCATGGGTAAACCAAAGCTTCCTTATTTTGACTTTTGCTATCGACCATATAAATGGATAACTTGGTGAAAGTTTTCTCTTATTTTGATTCTACTTTTGTATCCTTTTCAGCTCTCGACTGAATGTACCTTTCAGGAATAAAAGTTTCATTTAAATAGGGAATTACCATCAACCCATTCTTTGCCCTCTTGCTGTTGTTTCATACTTTTTTTCGTCTCGTAACCCAATCCTAACCTGTCACTATTGTCTTAGACTTTTGGTGGCCCTCTTATCCCCTATAGACTCTTGCTTAAAGTAGACTTGATACTTTAGCCTTTATTAATCATTTGATTTATCATAATTTTGTTGAACTTAAGCCCTTCACCTACTATATTGATAGGTTTAAAAGATTGATAAAAGCATTTCAATGACTATTCTACTGCTTTTACATATGGGACATTTATAGGTTGAGTTACTAATAGATCTTCTTTCCTAGCCAGAATCACCAATTGTCCTTCCACATTAAATTTAATCTTTTAATGCAGTGAAGAAGGGATGTGCCTACTTTATGGATCCACGGTCTTCCTAATAAATAGTTGTACAATGGAAAAATGCCATGACTTGGAACTTCATGTTAAAAATATATGCCCAATCTGTATGGCAACTCAATATCTCTTAAGACTTCTCATCTGGTCACATCGAATGCTCAGACCACCATATGATTGCTTTGTATATGAGACATATCAAAAGCTAATTTGGTTAGGGTAGACACTAGCATAACATTAATAACTGATCCATTATTAATAAGGACTTTAGTTATTATATGGCTTTTGCATTTGATAGTAATGTGTAAAGTCTTAGCGCTTATTCTATTTTTCAGTGAAATTTCATCATTACTGAAAGAGATACGATGTGACACTACTAGATTTCCTGCCAAGTGATTTACATATTCTATAGGCATGTTGTAAGCCACATAAGCTTGATTTAATACCTTTAATAAGGCATTGCAATGTGGTTCTGAGTTTAGAAGAAGTGATAGTAGAGATATTCTGAATGGCATCTTATTCAATTACTCTACCATAAAGTATTCACTATGCTTTATAAGTTTTAAAAACTCACAAGCTTTTTTTTCTGGCATAAATCTTGGGGCATCTTTTTTAAAAAATTTTTTTATTCGATCTGCTTCTCATTTCTTTTTCTTATCTTCTCTAAGGTTTTCAGAGTATAAAATCTCCTACTTCTAGTTATGCCTTCTACACTTATTATATTAGTAGTTTTAGATTTTGGTATATCTTTTTGCTGCCCTTGGATCATCACTTCACAATCATATCTCCAAAGTACTACCTTTTCATCTTTGTAGGGGAATGGGCATGGGACTTTGAAAGCTACTAGCTTGGGAACAAACTTATTTCCAACTGATTTTAGCTTATCATTGTAATGGATGGTGATAAACTTTGGCACCTATCTGTCTGTCATGGCCACTTCAATATTTTTTGAGGCTTTTGACTCCTTATATAATTCTATTTGGTAAGAGTCCATTAACTTTTATACTTATTGATGAAACTGCTGGCACTTTTCAATAGAATACCCCAAGACTCCATTATGATATTTGCATATTTGATTTGGGATACAACTTCCCACATAAGTGTGCGAGGCTACTGGTTGTATTAACCCAACCTTATATAGGGTGTCATCCAACTAGTTAAACAATGTTTTATGCTCTTCCACCCTTCTTTTCATATACCTTTTGTTATTGTCTAAGGCATTGACTATATGATTGGGTAAGGGATTCTCATTGATGTTAAGTGCTGAGTTCTCACTAGTACTAAAACTTATCAGCTTTTTTTTAATTAGATGTTACATTTTTTACTTTAGAAAAAGGTAATTTTTAGTAAAATAGCCTATTATCCCATAATGGTAATCATAATGGATGATAGTATCATACCATTTAGGATAAGAAAGTTTAGGTTATTTTGTAGAAATGGGAGTAATGAGGTGATTTTTATAGAGCTCTTGATATAACTTAGTGTAGGTTATGGGTATAGGGTCAAATATGGGTTTTTCTTTTATCCGTAGTTTTTAGGCACTACTTGTTATGCCGATTGGGTGAACAGATAATCGTGGTGAGGATGGATAGGAAGGTCATGTATTTGGTTGGTAAAAAAAATGAAAGTGTGGTTCACGGTGTGGTGATATGTGGGATAAGTTGGTAGAAAGTAGCTTTTGAATTACTGCCTTTCAAAGCTCATAGCTTGAGCCTAACTCTCTTTCTTCTTAGGCACTAGAAAACTCTTTTGCTTTAAGTTTGCTATTTTTATGGCATTTTTGATGATCTCTCCTGAAATCACCACGTTAGCAAAGTTCTTAGTCACGTTTCCTATCATTCTTTCATAATATGGCAACTTTTGAGTGCTCACGAATAGCATTGTAGTTTTTTTCTTTATTAAGAAAGGTTGTACCTAAGTAGCTATATTCTGCCACCTTTGGGCATATTGCTCAAAAGATTTAGATGCTTTCTTTTCATTTCTTATAAAAAAAAGTGATTAGAAGCCATATCAATGATGTGATGATACTAATTGATAAAAGATTGAATCAAATATTTCTATGACTTTATGTGAGTTCTATCTAACTGAACATACCACTTTGCTACAGACCCAGTTAAGCTATCTTGAAAGATGTGTATGATTAGTTTCTTATTGCTAGCATACATTATCATCTTGTGATAGTATATTGTGATATGTGTGATAGAGCATTTAGTATCATCATATTTCTCAAATTTTGGCACCTTGAATTTGTATGGCATCACCATATCTAGTACCAAATAGAGCCTTACTGCATCCATGGATCCATAAAAATCAATTCTTTCTACAATTTGTAATCTTTTCTCAATTCTGTTCATGGTTTAATCAGCCTTAGAATTTTCTAAGGGGGCAACTACCTATAGCTTTTCTTTCTCTTTTTCTCATCTAAAGTAGGGAGTTGAATGGGCTCAGTTATCTTTTTGATGAAAATAAGATTATTATAACTTTGGACATTTTCATGATCAGGTGCATAAGTTATTCTTGGGTAGTTGTAATTTAAAAATGTTGCCTATTATGGTTGATGAATTGAGGTAGTTTAAGTCTGATGTGGACCAAAAATTGAAGGATATACTAATTCAATAGCTTCTGGTGAGGTATCTTTTTCCACTAATTTTCTTTTATTTATCTTTTTAAAAACTTCTAGAATCCTGCTCAGTTTCCCTTCAATTACTTTTTAGGCCTTTTCTAACCTTTCAAAACAGTATGCATTGTCATGTTCCATTTTTCTAGCTCTAGCTTGGGGGTTGTATGAATGTGTAACTATTCTTGCATCTTAGTACCACAATTGAAAATTAGTGATGATGCTATGATAATGAATGAATGTGATGCAATGCATGAAAAAAAATATTTGCCCCTTTAAAAATTTTAATAAAAGTGAATTTTTATTTATTTTATAAGAGTCTGTTTTACATCAAATCTAATACTGTTCCTTTATAAAAATGCTTAACTTACGCATACTGGTCTTTAGCCTCTTCAATGAAGTTTAACAGTCTCTGTCTATGCTTCTCTATTGGTGTGATCGATGCTTTCAATGCCTCAACCTTTTTTGCCATTTTGCCTGCCTTGACAATTGCTTTGCTTATTTGAGTTGTGTGATGCTCTATAACTCTTTGTCTTTCTAACCTTTCTCTTTTGCTAAACTACACCTAATAAGATAATTCCTTGTGCTTTTTCATGAGTGTTTTGACGTGGTTTTTTTGTTCATCCAACTTCAGTTTTAGGGTCAAAATGTAATTTGAAAGTATTTCATTTTCTTGCTAAACTTCAACATAATCATATTCTATTTATGTACATTCTTTTTTCAACTCTTCATTCTCACAAGTTAGATCTGTGTTGTTTATTTCTTTGGCCTGCACCTATGTGAGCAATCTTTTGTGTTCTTGTCGTAGCTCCTTAAATTTTTTAAAGGCATCATCCCATTCTCGGATAACTTTTAAGCCTTTCTATATTCCTTGAAAATCTTGTGAACTTGGACTTTTAATTTTTTTGCTTTGTTCTACCACTATTCTTTTTCTTTCTGAAGCCCCAGAATTTTTAGTTTCAGTTTTCTTTCTCCATTTCATGTTCTGACTCTGAAAGCGTATAGTTTGTCTTTTGGTTCACTGGCTGACAATGATCCTTAGGCATAGATGCAATCTCTTAGCACCTTTTGATTCTCCAAGTTAGATACCTATGAGTGACTCTATCAATAAACGGTTTAAGGTTTATTCTCTTAGGCTTTTTTTATGCTTTGATCATTCTATCAATCTTTTAAAAAGTTTCAAACTTCCTATACAAACAGTCAAACTAGCTGAGCTTGTAAGTCATAGGAATAAACTGTTCAGCTCTATGCTGTCTCTTTACCATCAGCGGTGCATAACTCACTAACCCCCATAATCTTAAAAGTGGAACCCCTGTCTTATCTCTACACTGGTACAATATAGGTTTCTTATTCATCTATGAAGCCAACCATTTTACCTAACTGGCTGTGAGCTTTTGTAGCAAATATTTCTACTCTTTTTGAGTTTTTACTTTTGGCCAAATATTGTGATAGAATTAGTTAACTAAGGTTCGACTGCAAAAATAAAGCTTGGAAAAAGCACTATTCTTGCATTTGAAATGTCTTTTCATCAACATATACAGTAGTGGTATGTAACTCATGAATCGTGCTTTGTCATTTTGCCTATAAAAATTTAAAGATTTTATAGTTTCTACCAAAATAACTGGTGAAAGATTACACCCATTTTCAATCTGCTTAAATAAATCAACCACTTCTATCTCAATATGGCCTAAAATCTTAGGGAAAACGACCAACCTATATATGGCTAGAGTAAAACATTCATTCCTTGATCATCATTTGGATGGTTGACAATGGAATCTCAGAGAATTTTCTATGGAATACTTATGATCTTTTTTTTCTTAAATGTATGAATCTATGATCTCTTTTCCCATTTCTAGAATCTGACCCAATTTTTTATGATTTCTTGATTTGTGCTTTTTCACATATATTTTGTCTGGATATAATAGATGCATACCCATTAAAGTTGAATACTCCTCTAATGTTGACACCAAATCAACCTTATTAAAGATGAAGCAACGATAGGAAAGATCCCAAAACTATACCATCGCCTTAATGAATGAGTTATCAACATCCACTAACAAGAGATATGCAATATGCCCAAACTTCTGATAAAAAGCTTCCTACCTTGAAGGAGTTATACTATTCCATATGTCTGATAAGGTTTTCAAATCATTCTATTTAAAGAGCAAACGAACTTCCTTTGATAATGTAGAGATATGATCGAGTGGTAAACAATCCCCTTCTTCTTGCTGTTTCTTTTTTGATTCTAACTTTACATTTATAGGTGAGTTGCATTTAAAAAGTATAGATGAGGTGTAAACTTGACGTTCTGTGGAGTCCATAAGAACTTTTGTTGAAATGTCTTTTAGGGAAAAAACACTATACAATCTATAAGTATGTTTATGCATATGCATAAAAGGGAAAAAATAAAAGAAGATAAAGAAATTGGTTAGTCATATCGATAATAAAACATAGAATAAGCACCATATAGCAAGTAATATAACAGCATAACCATGAATTTTAGATTGACTACAAAGGGTAGAAAGATAAGGCTCTATCTGTGGTTGGGCTCCTAGGGTTAACTATATATGGTTTGGGTTCCCAAATTATTCTTTACATCGTCATCCATCATAGACTAGTAAGGCATCCCAATCCTTGCTCATCATAAGCTGCAAGCGAAAAGAGTTCAATTTGAGTATGCGTGTTTTACAGGTCCATGTATAGACATAAAATCTCATGAGGACATAGGCACTTCATTCCCTTTTAAAGGTAGAGCTCGGGTGAAAAGCTTATGTTATGCATATGTAAATGAATGACAGGTGTATATACAATAAATAAATAATTAGGCAAGTATAATCAATGAAATGAAGGCAAGTATAAGCAATAAAAAGAAGTAAAAATAAATAAATAAATAATTAAGCAAGTATAAACAATGAAAAAATCTCAAATTTATTAAACAAGACTTGGATAATAAAAAATCATTTATTGGCCTAACTTTCGATGTCCGCAGTGGAATTGCCAAATTGTCATAATGTATAGATTCGTAAACCTACTGCTAGACATAGATGAGAGGAATCACAATCAATATTTTTATTTAGGTGTGATTGGCCACTTGATTGAATATGTCTTATTTAAAAACAAGTCCCAAGATTGACTTAAGTATCTTTAAATAATAGATTTTGATTTACGAAACTAGAGTTTAGATTCAAAAGTACAGTTACGCGTAAGGAAGGTTATAGCACCTCTATAATGCCCACCCAAAAGATGGTACCAATTTGATTTCAGATTATCCAAACCTTGATCATATTTGTAATTTATCAAAATTTTAATATTGAAAATTAGTCGTAAAGTCGTCTCAATAGTTTGGTAGCAATTTATGATAATTCTCTCACCTCAAGAGTATTCATAGAGATTATAGTTTGGAGGATAAAAATTATTTTTATTTATTTATTTTTTAAAAAAATGATTTTTAAAAATTTTCAATAGTTTAGTGGATTCAATTTTAAAAATTAAATCCATGAAAATTCTCCAATATTTTAAAAAAATTCATGAATTTATTTTGTAAGGATTTTTATTTGAAAAGATTTTTTCATTTTTATTTTTTTTATTGTTATTTTTTGAAAATTGATTTATGAAATTTTTCAATAGTTTGGTGGATTCCATAAACCTTTTTGAAAATATTTTTTATTTTTTATTTTTTCGAATCTTTAAACTTATTTGAAAAGATTTTTTTTTATTATTTCATATATAAATTACTAAATAAATAAAAACCAGCAAAATAGAAAAAAAACTAAAAATAAAATTAAAATAATAAAATAAATAAAATAAAATGAAATCAAGAAATAAAATGAAAAAAAAAAGGAAACCTTGCAATTTAGGTCAGATTGGAGCGGATCGACGCGCAGATCCTACTCCAATTCACCCGGTTCCTAAGTTACCTAAAACGATGTCGTGTGGAGATGGTATAAAAGTCAAGCTTTATGCTTTTGGTCAGATGCACCCTATTCTCCCTCTCTTTAGACTGAGAAGCTTTGACTTATCTCTAGAAATTTCTCAGGAACACCACTAAAAATTTTAATCGAAAATTGAAAAGTCCATTGGTTTATGGAAAAGTTACCAAAAAATTCAACCAAAAATTGGAAAACCCATTGGTTTCTAAAAGCTCACCAAAATCTTGCCAGAAAGTTCAACCTTCACTAGTAAATTCAATTGAAAACTTCAAATATTTATCTAAAACCCAAAAAACTCCAAAATTTTCCTAGAAAGGCTCAAAAAATTTCTCAAAACTTCCCTCTAAAGTCTAGAAACCTAAATATCAACCTAGAATTCCAAAAAAAATTCTCAAAATCGAAACCCATGACCTTATTACCAAAATTTCCTAAATCGTTATCACTATTAATTTGCTACCATTCAACTGTGTTCGTTCTTCTGATTTTAAGTCCAATTTATAGTCCTTCTTAGGATTATCTTTAGGAAACAAATAGAATCAATTCAGGTTTAGATCCTGGGATTGGTTTTATTCAAACATGATTTGGGCCTAGATTTTAGCTGAAATCTAGAATCAAATCAAAGGTTTTGTGATCTTGTCATTAAACCCATTTTGACCGTGTATTGATCCGATTCCAACTTTCAAAATTATCATTGCAGAACAAAAAAAGGAAAGCAGAATAATGAAACGAAATAATAATAATAATAATAATAATAATAATAATAATAATAATAATAATAATAATAATAATAATAATGGTATATTATGATAATAATTATAGTGTAATAACAATAATGTACAACATAATTACTATAATAATACTCATAATAATACTATACTATAATATTATATAATGCACTATACTATACTAATAATGATTAAAAAGAAAATAGGTCCCAATTAGCTCTAGAAATAGATAGGTATCTATAGTTACACCTTGAGAATCATTTTTAGAATTCAATGAGTAGAAACTAATTGCTATACAGTAGGAGCCAACTCTTTAAAATCCTAACATCTGATATGATTCTAGTCATGAATCGATATTTAGCATAAGACTTCCACATGAGACTTTTTGGTCTGATCTTAGTCATGAATTTATGTTGAGCTTGATCTAAACTCATATTCCAATGATGTTTTTTGTAGTATAAAATCATGAGATTTTTTTATTAAAACAAGCAATACCTTAAGTTTGAGTGTTGGTGTCCACAATAACAGTATAGTTAGGAGTGCAATAAGGAGTTTTTCTTATCATAGGGTGCATTAAAATCTTAATTCTCAAAATGACGTACTTTTAATTTTTTTTTTCATAAATAAGGTATTTTAAGTCATTTAACTCATTGTTTAGGTGGTCAAATTGCCAACATGGCAATTAGCACCATTATCGTTTTTGCTTTTTCTTTTCTTTTTTTTTAATATTTTTTCCTTCTCCTATAATACTTTTCTTCTCGTACGTGCATACAACATTGCAAAAAGATTAACTGCTACTAGTGTGATAATGCTAAAAGAGAGCCCAAAATTACCTAAGTTGCAAGAAAGAACCATTAAATTACTTTATCAACCTCACTTTTGTCTTTTACTTTTTTCCATAGAAAACTTATTTCTTTTCTTGGCTTGTTCCACTAATCAATTATAATCATCATTGTCCATGATAGATGACCTCATTTAGCAAAAGATAAGAAAAATTATATAGTTCGCTTAAAATCTCTTCTTTTCAACCATGGAACAATTATCATATTTTAGGTTTTTAACTCACATCTTTTTTGTGGCATTCTATCAAACACCAAATTTGCAATACCCATTTCTTCACAAAATCCATCCAAATTCCATATTTTGCGAAATCAATTTCCATTGACATCTAAGTTTTTACACAAATCCCACTAATGTATAATTTTATCTTTTTAATATCCAACAAGGCCACCGTTACTTTAAAAATAATTTAACAACAACCAATGAAATATCAAATATATTATTATAGAATTGATGTTAATAATGGAACAAAAGCGATTGTATTAGGTAGAGTCATTTTTTTTTGGATAATTGACAATTTTTTATTGTAAAAATCCAAAGAAGCAAAGTGAGTTTACTAGAAGAAATAACAACAAGAAGAAGAAAAAAAAAGAGTACAACTAACAATTAGTGACTTATACCTAAGTTCTTACAAAGAGTATTTGTTTCGATACTTAATGATTGTAAGAATTAAAACAAAAATGAACCCATACATATGTAGTTACTCGTTGAAACACTTATTAATATTGGTTACTCCTTAAATTTCTTTCCTATAATACCAAATGCAGTTTGAAAAGAATAGAAGTTACATCAACTAGTTTCAAGGAAAAATCAAATGATAATATCGAAAGGATTGTGGTGAATAAATTTGTTAGGAATAGGAATCATTTTAAATTATTTTACATTTAACAAAAGTTAATGTAATGTAAATGAAGTGTGAGAGAAAAAAATTTTAAAAAAAGAAAGAAATGAAAATGAAAAAAATAAAATTAATTTACCACCTAAATCAATTTAGATGCTTGATATATTTGACATGGCTTTATAGTACTCCATTAAGAAAAACGATTTAAAATGCCTTATTTGAATAAAAATTTGAATGCAATCACTTTGTGCAGAAAAAAACTCGGATAACATTGAGGAAGTAATGGCTATGGCAAATTATATTGTTATTGCATGAATGTAGCAGATAAAGAAAAAGAGCTATGCTATCAATTCCTTTCTATAAGTATATATTGTCTTTCTTCAAATGAAATGTTATACTAATTTTTAAGTGAGCTTAACTTAACCTAATCAGTTTCTTTTATTGATTTTTTTAGAAGACAATAATATTGAAGACAAGGCCAATCTTAGAAGATACCATAAAAATATGTTTACAAAAGTTTCTCCAAGTTGTATTATGGTGTTATGCTTCAAGTCCCAACACCTTCTTGACAATATCTGAAGTTATCCATACCTTTAGTAGGATATGCCAACAAGCTAATTGTAAAAGCAAATTACCTGAAGTTCAAATGTTTTTGAATGATTTTCCAAAAAACAATTTCAATCAAGTGTTATGTTTATTCCTTTTTTCTTGAAGAGGATCAAGGACAAGAAGGGAGACATGTTGGGCCTTATTTTATAATAAAAGTACCAAGTTCTTTTTATAAGAGACTTTTTCCAAGCAACAACATGCACTTTATACATTCATCTTATAGTATGCATTGGCTATTAAAGGTAACTTGACATTTGTTTTATGTGATGATAGATTGGATATATTAATATTCATAAACCAATTGATAATTTTCTTATGATTTTTAGGTTTTATGAGGGCTTGAGAATAACAATAGGAATATATAATGGCAAAGTTGAGTCCTCCCAATGTATTTAAAGCTTACTTTTAGCAATTTGGAAAAGAGTACTTTTCAAACTTTTTACGGCTATGTTCCTAAAAATTAATTATTGAAGAATGATTCAAGTAGTCAATTCATGACTACTTAAGAAGGCCAAGTTTTAAGAGTCTAGTTACAGACTGGCACTTGTGGTACAAAGTTTGTGTTCACATTTTAACTTTATTTTTTCTTAGTCAAATAATAGTGGTTTAAATGCTTAATATTTTGCTATTAGTTACTAGTTTCTTGGCAATTCGGTTTCTTTTTTTGTAAGCCTTTTTAAAAAGCCTCAACGATGTGAATAAAGTATGAAAAATTGTGAAAACTTTTGGTATAATAATCTAACAATTGTGGTATTAGAGCAAATAAGTACCATAAAGAGTTTCATCCTTTACGTTGTACCCAAAAGCCATGGTAGTCAATGACAGTTTTAGCAATGTTTCTTAGCCAATCGTTCCTATATTCAAAGGAAAGTGTTACTAGTTTTAGAGTATCGTGATGAAAACTCTCTTCAAATCTCAAGACCTTTGAAATTTTGTAGAAACTAGGTATGATGAGAAAGATAAAAACAAAGGCAAACTAATGAATAACAAGAAAAAAGAATTCAAAAGCACTATTTATCATTCAACAAGTAGTCCATGATACATTTTTCTAAAAAACTATAACAGCTAATACTTTAAAAAAAATGGAGCAACATAGCAGAGAGAGTTTCAAAGTTCTTCAAAGATAATAGTTGTAAAACTCCAAGCTTTATAGACATAAGCTTGAAATTTTGCTAATGAAAAGTAATGAAACAATGCAAGATTTTCTATCTAGGGTCATTGCAATTGTTAGTCAAATGAGATCCTATGGTAATAGGATTACTGATTAAACCATAGTTTCTAAAGTTTTACAAAGCTTAACTCCAAAGTTTGATCATATAGTTACTGTAATTGAAAAGTTTAAAGATTTGTCTAATTTTTCTTTTGATGAACTAATGGGTTCTTTGCAAGTTCATAAGGTAAGGTTGAACAGAACATAAGAAAAGAATGATGAGATAGCATTTCAAACAAAGGAGGAAACTAAAAAGGATATGTTTTTTAGGATGTGGAAGAGGTGACTTTCATGGTAAAGGACGTGGTAGAGGTAGAGGAAAATGTCATTTTAATGGGCAAGAAATGCAGTCTTTTAGTGAACAAAAAGGAAATAAGAATGATGTCCAATGTTACAATTACAAAAAGTTTAGGTATGTAAAAGTAAATTGTTGGATCCAAGCAAGTTATTGAGAAAGAAAGTCAAGAAAATAAGTATGGCCCATTTCTATACTAATGAAGTTTCAAATGATGTTTGGTTTGTGGATTGTGGGTGCTCGAACCATATGACTGGCAATAGATCATTGTTTAAAGAGCTTCATGAGCCACAAAAGTTACAAGTTAGACTTGAAGATAACAAGTAGATGCAAGATGAAAGAAAGGCACTGTTGTAATGGAGACAAGCTATAGTAAAGTAAAATTTCTTTTCAATGTCTTTTTTGTTCCTAATTTGGCACATAGTTTGTTAAGTGTGGGACAATTAATGGCTGGTGGATATGCTATTGTGTTTGATAATGGAGTATGTGTAATTAAAGATAAGTTTAGGTAACCTATGGTGAATGTACGTATGATAGAAAACAAGATGTTTCCACTCAAAATTTCTAATATAAAAAAACAACCTCTTATTGTTAGTAGGAAAGATAAGTCAAAGTTATGGCATTTGAGATATGGATATTTGAATATCAAAGACTTACAATTGTTAAGTAAGAAAGGTATGGTTATTAGATTACCTTAAATTGTTTTTTTTTTTTTATTTATGCAAAGGGTATGTTTATGAAAAACAAGTAAGAAAATCCTTTCCAAGTGGACAATCATGTAGAGCCTTTAAATGTCTTGAATTGATACATAACGATTTATATGAGCCCATGAGAAATACATCACTTGGTGGGAGTAAATGTTTTTTGCTATTCATTGATGATTATAATAGAATGAGTTGGATTTATTTTCTAACCAACAAGTCAAAGACTTTTAAGCATTTTAGACAATTCAAGGCTTTTGTGAAAAAGCAAAATGGTGCTTACATAAAGAGATTACACACAGATCATAGTGAAGAATTTTTATCTAATAAGTTTGATCGATTTTATAAGGAAAGTGGCATTCATTAAGAGTTAACTGCACTTTACACTCCAGAGCAAAAGAATTGCACTGTTATGGAAATGGCTAGAAGCTTGTTACAAGCTAGGGGACTTTCTTATAAGTTTTAAGTAGAAGCAATGGCAACTTCAGTTTACTTGCAGAATTTTTCATTTATAAAAGCTATTCTAAATCAGACAACTTATGAGGCTTGAAAAGGTACAAAGTCGACGGTAAGACACTAGAGGATTTTTGGTTGTGTTGTATATACTTTGGTTAATTTTCAAATTCATCACAAACTTGAGAAGAACTTTAAAAAATATATTTTATGGGATATTGTACTTAATCCAAATCATATCATTTATATAATCATCTTAATGGTAAGGTGATTATAAGTAGATATATAGTTTTTTATGAAGATGCAAGTTGGGAGTGGAATGGCAAAAACATGGCAACTCAAATTCAGATTCTAAGTGAAAGTAAAAATCCAGCAAGTGAAGGTGTTAAGCCAATTTTGATTAATTCTCCGATTCCTTCTTCTTCATTAGCTTCTTCATCACTTTTCTTACCTTTAACTCCAAGATATAGCAGTTCATCTTTCTTGGAAGAATCTTTTGATGAAACACTTCTAAGAAATCCTTAAAAAAAATCTATGAATCTTGTCAATTTACTATTTTTGTGTCAGATCCTATGACTTTTAGCAAAATAGTAACTAAAGAATAATGGCAGAATGCAATGCAAGATGAGTTGATAGTAATTCAAAAAAATGAAACATGGGAAATGATGGATCTACCTGAAAGCAAGAAAGCAATTGGGCTCAAATGGGTGTTTAAAATAAAAAATCATGCTAATGGAACCATAAAAAAGCACAAAGCTCGGCTATTGGCTAAAAGATACTTGTAGCAACAAGGTATTGATTTTGAAGAAACTTTTTCTCTAGTTGCTTGATTTGAAACTATGATAATTATTTTAACTTTGGCCATACAACAACATTGGTTTGCTTATCAATTTGATGTCAAGCTTGCATTTTTAAATGAAGACTTGAAAGAAAAGGTTTATGTCATTCAACCTGAAGGGTTCATGGTTAAAGGCAAGGAGACAATGATGTACAAGTTAAGAAAGGCACTTTATGGCTTAAATAAGCTCCATGGGCTTGGTATAGCAAGATTAATAGCTATTTCCATCAAAATGGCTTCACAGGAAGTGAAAATGAGCCTACTCTTTATGAGAAAAAACAAGAAAGAGATGATTTTATCATTGTTTGCTTTTATGTTGATGATATTATTTATATGGGTTCTTTTACTTCTCTTATAGATGAATTTAAATCTAACGTAATGAAGAAATTTGAGATGTTAGACATGGCTTTATTGCATTATTCCCTTGGACTTTAGGTGAAATAAAGTGTAGATGGAATTTTCATTTTACAATGGAAATATGTAGTAAATCTACTCAAAACATTCAACTTGCTTAATTGCAAACTAGTAGCTACACCCATGAATATGAATGAGAAGTTGCAACTTGAAGATGGTACAAAAAAGGCCAATGCAAAGAATTTTAAAAGGTTGGTAGAAGGTTTTATTTTTTTGACCCATACTAGATCGAATATTGCATTTTCGGTTGGTGTAATCTCTAGGTTTATGATCATTTTGGAATAGCAAAAAGGGTCTTGCGATATTGTTGGAACTACCAATTATAGGATTTGATATTGGCAATTTACAAATTTCAGATTATATGGATTCACCACTAATGATTGGACAAGTTCATTGGATGATAGAAAAGGTACTTAATCAAGTGTCTTCATTCTTAGATCAGGTGTCATCACGTGAGTTCAAAGAAACAAGCTACAACAATTTTATCCTCTTTAGAAACTGAGTATGTTGCAGCGACTTCAGCATCATGTCAAGTAGTTTGAATTAGAAGAATTCTTACATATCTTTATCAAGTTCAAGAAGGAGCAACTAAACTTTTTTATGATAACAATTCAACCGATTGCTATGGTAAGTAACCCAACATTTCATGGGAGAACAAAGCATATGGACATTGACTTTCACTTTGTTCGTGACTTAGTTGCAAAAGGCATAATCATAATGAAGCGTTATGAAATGAACAAGCAGCTAGCAGATATTCTAATAAAGGCACTTGCAAGAAAGAAATTTTCCTAATTCAGATCTCGTCTAGGTGTAAGAAACTTTGAATCAAGGAGGAATGTTGAAGAATGAGTCAAGTACTGGGTTCACGACTGCTTGAGAAGACCGGGTTTTTAAGAGTCTAGTTACAGACTGGTACTTGTGGTACCGAGTTTGTACCCTAGTTTTAGCATTCCTTTTTCTTAGTCAAATAGTAGTGATTTAAGTGCCTCATATTTTGCTATTAGTTGCTAGTTTTAAAGCATTTCATTTTTATTTTAAAGCCTCTTTTAAAGGCTTCGATGATATGAATAAAGTGCAAAAAACTGTGAAAGCCTCTAGTACAACAGTCCAACAGTAATAGGTGGAGGGAGAATGCTTCTTACTGTCATTGGTAGAAGCATTGTAGATCCCAGAAGCAAAGACTTTTGTTACTTATGGGAGCTGTTAACTAAATCACTATTCGACTTGGTAGCTGAGGACTGATCCTACGCATGCTTTTCGCTATTTGCTTGTGGATATCAGCTTTAAGATGGATTGCAGATTAGACGAAATAAGTAATTTTCAACCGACTTCTGCTAAAAAAAATTCTACGTTTGTTTTTAGATGCCAAGTGGGTGAGACTCTCAATATAGATATCGTTTTATGAATTAGGCATCTATATATGATATGGTGGAAGTCCTTTGTATCACGCATCTTCTTACTACGCATACAAATGAAGGAATTGTTTCTTTTACATAATTATTAAGTGATAGTTAAGCTTCCAATTAATTTTAGCATTTGCTTTGGCAATTTCCAATTATTAGCTTTCAAAATGAAAATTAACAATGAATGCCATGGGAACAAGAAATTAGCTTTTTTTTTTAATTAATTTTCTTTTCTATCTTCCTTGAAAAGTTTTCTCATGGATGCTGACTTTGGGTGTTTTACAATGCACCATGTAGTTTGCTTTTAATTACAGTGAGATTAGAATCAAAATCGAACCAATTTAAAAAAAAAAAAAATTAGGCATTATAATCACAAATTCACTTGAAAATGCCGACTAGTCCTCTTGAGAAATTAACACTGCACCCATTTGTTCTTTTACTCTTTGTGAATCAATATCTACATTTATTAGCCTTGCCATTAGCATTCTCACCTGATTATCTCACCATAATATTCAATACTGATTAGATAAAGTTTTAGATCAGGGATTTAAAATAGAGCCTTAGACAGAATAATATAAAATCATTAGCATAAGCAATTCCATTCTATAATTACAAAGCAAAACCCATCTCTAATAGCATGTTAGGTTCACATACTAGAGTAGGGAGAAATCAAATATATGGGAATAAAAAACAAAAAACAAAAAAGAAAGATTGAATAAAATCTTAGGTAATAGTCTGCATTTCATTGTGGGAATATAATAAAGATTTAATTTACAAATATTAAAGATTGAATAATGAAAAAGAAAAAAATAATATATAAATTTAAACCATTTAAAGTACTTGAATATTTAATCTCAATGATGATGAGATATTAAACTAATTTATTAAAAAATAATTCGTTTGTTATCATGATTTGATTACAAAAAATAGTTAAGCCTTGCATTATATTACACGATAAAAACAAAAATGTTGTTAATTGAAAATATTAGTCACTACAAAAAGTAATGCTGATCTCTGAAAGGAAAGCTAGATAAAATTATAAAAATTTACTTAAGCTCTAATAAATTAGATTTTTATTAATAATTGAACACACACATACAAAATTATTAGTCTAAAATGTCATCTATTGTAAAAGGTGTCATTGGTGTTAAATATTATCCTCCATAGCTCTCAAATATGAAAATGTCATTGAGATATTTTGATATACTTAAGTTAACTCTAAAATCTCTTAGAGACGGCATCGGATCGGGTCAATGTAATTTTTTGCTTGTCTTGACTCTTACCTTACTATTAAACTATTTCGTCTGATCCAATTAAATATTAAATTATTATTTTTTATACTTGATTTTGCCCAAACAGATATATGTATAACTTGTCCCAACTTACATCTAATTCAAAATTAATTTAATGATTTTAATATAGTGTAATATTCATAAAAATATTATTTTTAATATAAATTATATCATAATTATATGTAAATGTAATGTTTTTATTAAATTAACATATTAAATTAAGATATTAAATAATGTTTTTATTAATATATATACATATATTAATATAAAACAAAATAAATAATATATTTTTATATATATCCTGAGAATGGTTAATACGAAATTCCTTAAAATCTATCTCTAATCCGATTTCTAATTTTTTTAAAGAAATATTCATCCTACCTCTTATTTGAATCTCAATTTAAAAAAAAAAAAATCACCCTTATAAGATTGAAATAGGTTACAATCCATCAGATATAATTTATTTTATCATACTATAATTTCCTTAAAATTAATTTAAAAAATAAATTTGACATTGGCAAATATTATTCAA
This sequence comes from Durio zibethinus, assembly GCF_002303985.1. The sequence goes on along the minus strand of NW_019168159.1, from coordinate 7,594,019 downwards.
AATTTTAAATACTCTAATAAATGTAAAATTAAATATCTACATCAAACTTAAATATATAACAAATTGTTACAATTAATCTTAAAAATTGAATTATAAAATCATATTTCACCCTAATCATAATTGATCTTCAAATTATTTTTTATGACAAGTAAAGTTGAAACCAATGTGTAAGATACTCTTTATCTGATCTACTCCACCAACTTAATTATATTTCTAAGCAGCAAGTTTAATTACAATTATCAAATGCCAATACATGATTATTTGCATTGGAAATCATTTCAACACAGCATAAAGTTTACATAAAATAAAATATCAAAATTTTGGGAGAAAAATATAACAGGAACTAGGTATATGTGGGTGCAAATTATTATCGAGTTATGAAGAAACCGAATAACACAAACAACGAATCAAATCTGGAAATGGAGAGAGAAATGAGGAAGCTCGCTGCTGTTGCCATTGAGGAAGCTTCTGTTGCTGATTTTATGTAAACCTGGCATATATATTAAAAGAATATTTTTATTTATTTATTTAATTTTATATATGTATTATATTAATAAAATTATTATATAATATTTTAATTTAAAATATTAAGTTAATACAATATTATATTTATATATAATTAAAATATAATTTATATTAAAAAAATATTTTATAAAATATTATATTAAATTAAAATTATTAATTAATTTTGAGCTAGATTGATTAGGATTTTATACTTATAAAAAAAATCGGATATAAAAAGTGATGTTTTGATATGGATAGGGTTGATGCTGTGGTAAGCAAAAGTCTATCTTAACCCAGCCCGTCATGTTTCTTAACGATCCCAACTTCGGGAATAGTATTTCTATTCCAACAAATTAGGCCTAACAATCATCATCCTATTTTTTTTTTCCAAAAAAATCCATAATGTTTTTAACTAATATGTGCAAAAAAAATGACTTGGTAATTAGAGATATAAATAAACAAAACTTTTGATAAACCTTTTGTAAATATATTTTATTTTATTTTTATTTTTATTTGTTTATTAAACTTAACAAATAATTTTAAATAATATTTTTATATTTATTTATTAAATAAATTGAATACGAATAAAAATTTATTTGATTTGTTTATATTTACGAATAAATTTATTTAAAACTTATTAATTTATGATTCGTTTATGTTTGTTTATTCTTAAATTTATAATTATATATTTATTTGTTTAATTTTTTATTATATTTTTTTATTATTTATAAATATATTTTATTATATATGTTCGTGAATAAATTTATTTATATATATATATTCATGAATATGATGATTTAACTTAAACGAACCAAATTCAAACTGAACGTAAATATTTTATCATTTAAATGAATCGAATGTAATGAATAATTTTTTTATAAAAAATAAATAATTTTAAAAATAAAATAAATAAATTATATATATATTTTCATTCATTTATATTCAATTTATTTATACTTCTACTTATAATATCTCATTTTTAAATTAATATTTAAAATTTAAAACTTAATAATAAAATAAAAAGTTATAATTCCGATAGTATCATTTTGCAACAACGCATAGGTATTATTGCTGGTAAATCTAAAAGTGGGCCAAGCTCTCCGACTAAGCTCAAAGTTCGATTTAAATCGACTTAAAAGGATGAGGTAAATTAAGCTTAAAGTTTGATTCAAATTGATTTAAAAGGTTGAGGTAGGTTATCGACTCTAATTTAATAGAATTATTTTGTTAATAAATGATTATATTTTTAAGTTTATTTTAAAATTATTTTAAATATTAATAAATATAATAATTTATTTTAATCATAAAATAATGAATAAATGGGCTGAGCTTGTATTTGGTTTTTAAAATGAAATGTCTAATGAATTGACCCGATCGATAAACTCAACTCATGGACAAGTCTAATGATGTCATGATCGAAAATTTTGTTGCTTCGATTTTTACATACATTTTATTTTAAGTCATTTAAAGAAAAGAAAGCACCCTTATTTTATAAACACACAAGAAATTATTTAATATATTAACAAAAAAATTTTTAAAATAAAATTAAGATGATGACATATGCCTCACTTTTTTAAAAATTTTTTAAATATATATTAAAAAATATATATCATTATTTTAATTTCACTTGTGAAATTAAAGTATTTTATTATTAATGTAATAAATACAAATAATTTTTAAAAAAATCAAGTTAAATGAGTACCCATAAACATGAATTAAGAAATAATTAAAATACGATATAATTAATATCCCACACGTGCCTATTGTTTACTATATAGATTACATATACTATCAATAATAATGGTGATTGTAATAATTATAATAACACTATATGCTATGTCACATACTAAAATTATTTAGAACAAAATTAATGTAACAATTGGCATGACTCGTGTATAAATAGTCATAATCGAATACTTTTTTTTTTTACATTATTTTTTTATTTTAAAATTTGTCATTACAAATTATAATAAAAAATATTGTATAAATTAATGTAACAATTGGCATGACTTGTGTATAAATAGTCATAATCGAATACTTTTTTTTTTACATTATTTTTTTTTATTTTAAAATTTGTCATTACAAATTATAATAAAATATTGTATAATTTGGGGTTTAACTAAAATAATTCACTCATTTCCTTTGATTGAAATTCCCTTACTACTTGCAATCCACATTCTCTTCATTTTTTTTTTAAAGTTTCGACTTCCTTGTTTTATATATATATATATATATATTATAGCTTATGTGGATGCATAAATTAAAAAAAAGAATTGTGTTAAAAAACCAATAGCCATTTTAGAATTATAATAAATTTATACTTGTTTTTCTTAATTTTTTGTCAAATAGATTTAGAACACCAATGACAAATTTTATTGTTAACAACGTTAAAAAGGGAAAAAAAAATTGGAAAAACAGATGGAGGCCATTAGAAAAGCGCTGACACATTAATTAGCTGTGCATACATTACATGGTAAACTGTCCCAATGTTTTATTTCAAAAACATAGCAGATTTACTTGTCATTAAGACAAAACCGGTAAGCAAAAAAAAAGGGCAAATGATTGCTAGATTTCGAAGAAAGAAGAAAAACAAGAAGAAAAAGATCAACAGCCCAGAAAGATTTTGAACAAAGATGGGTTTGTATGAAGACAATCTAAAAGGGTTTATTTTGGCATTGTTGTCAAGTGGGTTTATTGGGGCAAGTTTTATCATTAAAAAGAAAGGCCTTAGAAGAGCTGCTGCTGTTTCTGGTGTTAGAGCTGGTCTGTCTTCCTTTTTTCTTTTTTTTGAATTTTTTTTTCTTGATTTTGGGTTTTATGAATGTCTTTCATTCTTTGGAGTTTTGCAGGTTATGGTGGATATGCTTATCTTTTGGAGCCTTTATGGTGGTTGGGCATGATCACAAGTATGTTTGGATCTTTTGTGGGTCTCCTCTAAGTAATTTTGTTTCTGTTTTTTCTGTCATGATTCTTGCTGATGTGTGATTTAACTTTCAATTTATCATCTTTTTACTATCAAAATCGCTGATCCTGATGATTGGGTGTATGGAATTTTCATATCAAGGTGAACGAATTATGTTGTTGTTTGTTGGAATTGTTTAATTTTAGTACAAATCTTAATGCTTCATGATACTGGCTTAAAATTTTACATTTTGGGTTCTCAGATAATTATATTGGTAGCATCAAAACGATTGAAAATTTATCATCTTTCTTTTTTTTTTTTGGGGGGGGGGGGGGTTGAGGGGACGAATGAGTTGTGGTAACTGATGCATTAATGTAGAATTGGTCATTAAATTGCATTAGGTACCAATGAAACAGAATAGTGGCTTTTTGTCTCTAACTGATTGTTTGCAGAATACGTTTTGTTGTATATATTTTGATGCAGTGATTGTTGGTGAGGTTGCAAACTTTGTGGCATATGCATTTGCTCCGGCAATTCTTGTTACTCCTCTTGGTGCATTAAGTATTATTGTCAGGTAATCTCTCCTACTCCTAGTTCGGATGGTACTTTCTTCTCTGATCATATAATGAGTTTTCATTTTCTTCGTTTCTTCCTCCCTCCAATTGTGGTACTTCGAATTGTGTGCTCAGTGCTGTCTTGGCTCACTTCATTCTGAAGGAGAAGTTACACCAGCTAGGGGTTTTAGGATGCGTTATGTGTATCTCAGGTTCGGTCGTAATTGTTATCCATGCACCACAAGAGAGTCCTATAACTTCTGTCCAGGAGATATGGAATATGGCTACACAACCATGTTAGTTTTCACCTTCGGCCATTTTTTCTCTATTGTCTATTTATGTGTTAAAAGTTAAAATGTTTGAATGACCATTTCCTTTCTGTTTCAGCTTTTTTACTGTATCTGGGCTCGGTTATTGTGTTGGTGTTCCTTTTGATCTTCCATTTTGCTCCAAGATGTGGACATACAAATGTGTTGGTTTTCACAGGCATTTGTTCATTAATGGGATCTCTCTCGGTATGCCATTTGAACTACTGATGGATTTGAAATTTGTTTTGCTTCCAACCATAGGATTAATACCTTTTCCTTGTGTTGCTTATTATAAAACGAGTTTCACTAAAACTATTTAAAAGCTGCCTGATTTCATCTAATTGGAAGATGATGACATATCTTTATTTTTTAAGTTTAAACATTTTAATTGATGTGAAGTGTTTAGTCAAAAATATTTGAATTTCCTTGAAGTATTTCACTTCCAAAATTCTTTGATTCTTTGCTCAAGTTTGAAGCCTCCAGTTGGTGTGAGTTAATGTGATTATTCAAGACATGTGATTGAAAAAAGAAGAGCAAGAAATGTGATTGAAAAAAGAAGAGTTTTTGTAGATGAATCTGCCCTTCTTGCCTGTATAATCTGGAGAGAAATTTCTCTCAATGGATATATTGTATATCATAAGTTCATAACTCAAAATGAGCTTCCGAGTTTTTCTCATTCACTGGTTTCCTTCGATAATGTCTTCTTAAAAAACTGGAACAGAGTAATTTATGGTATTTTCTTTTCCAAAATCACATATCAACCCGATGTCTCATTTTATGACTGCGTGATATATGCAGGTCATGAGTGTTAAAGCCCTTGGAACTGCACTCAAACTAACCTTTGAGGGAAAGAACCAGTTAGTCTACCCAGAGACATGGTTTTTTATGTTTATCGTGGCTACATGTGTCATTACACAAATGAATTATCTCAATAAGGTAGGTACTTCTATCGTGTTTGGGTAAGTTATCTTGCCTGGGTAGTTTTGTAGAGTCAACTGGACACCATGGACACTACGTACTACAGTTGAGTAGATCTGAGTTATCGTTATAAAAGTAATGATTTAGTAGTTTACTAATTAACCAAGTTTTTACTAGTTTAATGATTTGATAATTGTAAAGTTAGAGTCATTGGTGTGATGATAGGTAAGAGATAAAGAGTATAAAGGTGCACTGCTTTAGTTAACATTTACTCAAATAGTCTGAATAATTATATTACAAAAATAATACTAATTGAGAGAGAGAGAGAGAGAGAGAGAGAGAGAGAGAGAGAGAGAGAGAGAAAATGACTGAGAAGAAAGAAAATAAAGCCTTTGTGTTATATCTTCTTTTGTTACAAAATGCTTTTGGTTAACAAATGAGTGTCTCAAATCTTCTGATTGCTTAAGTAGGAAATACAACTTAAAGAGGACCAGGGTTCAGATTTGATTTGTTGGATTTTGAAGGATTTGGTCTGTCAAGGAAAAGAACCATTTTAATATTAGTTTTCTATTATCTCTCATTTTCATTGCTTCTATGCTCTTCATCTGTATGCTTAGTGGAGATAATCGTCCAGGATATTTAGTTGGGGAAAGGTTAAGATACTAGAGTATCGAGTTTTGCAAACTTTTCTCTTGCTCTTTCTCTTAAACAAATTTTTTTCTTGAAAAACTTATTAGATACCTAACACTTAGCAGTTTAATTTGCCTCAGTGATGGCAGTCTTTCCTTTCCAAGTACAGAGTTTTTTTGTTTCATCATATTCATATATATATATATATATATATATATATATATGTTAACAGTAGATATCATTTACCAGGATGTTTTAGTTTTAAAAGGTGGCTTAAACAACTCTCGGATAGAAATTGATGTTTTAATTTTTCAGCTACTATTTTCCTCTAAAAAATATTCTGAGTTTTTCAGGCACTTGATACATTCAACACTGCAGTTGTGTCCCCTATTTATTATGTCATGTTCACATCACTTACGATCCTCGCCAGTGTCATAATGTTCAAGGTATTGTGTCATCAATCACTCATTGCATCTTTCTAAAACAATTATCATTTTTGCTTGAAGTTTCAGACATTGTGAAAGATCAAGGTTCAGTTGTCATGAGTTAATGCATGGGCTGCAAGGGATGGACTTAAAAAAGAAGTTTAGATAAAATCTTAACAAAGTTTATCAGTATACCGAGTGTTCCATTCCTCCCTCTTTGAGTCCTAGCCCTTTGTAAATTAAGGCTGGGCTAAACAGAGTTTGGAAGGAAAACTCATTTGCTGTGTTCAAATTAAAGATAAATTAAGAAAACTCCCTGCCTACTATTTGTGGAACGCTGAAACACTTTCAGCACATTTGGTTCACTGAATGGAATATAAGAGGAATGGAATAGCTGTTCCGAATTTAGTAGGACAGATTACTACAATTTTGATTCCATTTTGAACCAATATTAGGGATAGAAACATATTATTCATGCTTAGATCTTCTACTTCACATGGATCATCAATCTAATGTGCGAATAACACATAAATAGTATATATATGTTTCAGGATTGGGATGGTCAAAGCACGGGAAGCATCATATCTGAACTATGTGGTTTCATTGCTGTGCTTTCGGGGACCATTTTGTTAAACTCAACCAAAGACTCTGATAGAGGTTCGTCCTTCAGAGGTGCGTAAAGATTTTATTTTGTTATCTTTAGCTTGTCTGTCTTTGGGTTAAGTCTCTCTACTGAATCTTCAATTATTTTAAATAATTGCAGGTGGCCATGCACCTCTATCCCCTACATTATCTACAGGACTCTTCAGTGGTAATGGTGAATCTCCAAAACATGACGAAGAAAATGTGCTATTGCCTGAGGAAATTTGCTTGAGGAAGCAAGAACCATACTAAGATGGCTAAATTAGTGAATTGGGAGTACAAACACATCTAACTTTTGTGTGATCAAAGTGCAAGGTGAAATCCAGGTTTCAAGAATCCTTAAGAGGATAGCTGAGAGATGAGTATGCAAGCATGAGTTTCGGTCCTGTCAGACAAGAAAGTGACTGAAAACTCTTAACAGCTTGTTTTGTTCATCATGTGCAGTACCAGTTTACGAGTTGATGCTTGCTTCTCAGGCTACCTGCGTGTTGAGTGAATCGGTGGTTGACGGTACTTGAGGGGGTGATATTTCAACTCAACAAATCAGCAGATATGGCTGCTAAAGGTAGTATTTGGTTCCCTCAAAGTTCTGAGGCCTGGATTTTAGCAAGGGAAGTTGGAGTCATTGTATCTTCATATGTGCTATGAAATTGACAGTGTGGCATCAACCTTACAGGAATTTTGGACTTTCTGTTTGATTTCTTGGTGTGCTTTTTATTAGGAAGGGCAACAGGAAGAAAGTAATGCTTGTAGAGTATAACACAAATGGATAAATTAAATTATAGTGTCAAGGATTAATTGTCATTGACTCTTAACCAAGCTTGAAATAACTGTTTTCATTTTTTTCTATATAGATATTATGAAGTTTTCCAATTCACCTACAAAAATGTTCTAACATCCAATGGCATCGTCCCCTGATTAAAGGATTACACCCACCAACACAGTAGTTACTTTGAAAGACGTCAATTTGTGTGTTCATATATTTTAAATTGTGTTACCTTCGTGCATTTTTTCATATTATTTTATTGTCAGTTTAAAATTATCAGGTTTATCTCAATTCAAAAACTTGCTGGAAAAAAAATTAGACAAAAAAAAAGTTGAAATTAGGATTACAAAACGCTGCCTTGTGAGCAGTGTACAGAGTTTCCGGTTTTGCAAAGAAAAGAAACAGAAAAAGGGACAGGACAAGGCAAGAAACCAACGGTTTTACAAAAACAATGGAAGCAAAGATAGGGAAATACTTTGAGTGAGTGACTAATCTCTTCTCCGCCTCAGATCAGCTTCCCTGATGCGATTCTGACATCGTTGCTGTATGTTCTTTGCTTTTTTCTTTTGTTCTTTCTAAATTTCGGATTTTTTTGTGTTTCTTTCTTTTTCTATTCTCTTCCTTTAGAACCCATTGTTCTTGCTTACTCAAATGCAAAATCCAATAAACTTTTTGGGTTCTTTGGATTACCTTTTTATTAGCTTTCTGGGTTTCCTCTTGGTTTCCAATATGTTTTGTCTTTCCTTCTCCATTTTTTTTTCTGGTTTTGTTTTCTTAGATCATTACAACCACTAAAATGGACAATGCAGAGCATGCAAATAAAATAAAACTTGGCTGCGTGAGAGAAAGAGCAGTCCACCAAGTCAAGTAGATATTTTTGGGAAAAAATGGCCCTTTTTAGATCCAATCAATACTAAACAAGTTTCACAAGGTTCCAATTAATATTTATGCACTTCATTCAAACAAAGGACACAAAATTGTTTGAATCTGATCAAATGCATCCAAAAGATTCATTAATCAATTATTATTGATCAGACCAATGGACCCAAAAGAATTCATTAATTATCTGAAACAGAGTTGTCACAAGTACAAAGTTCCAACATCAGAAAGTCTGTTGTTTCTGAGATGTAAATCAACTTGCAAACAACAAATGTCATATTTAAAACTGAGAGAGCCCTATTTTTCGAACCTAGCTTTAAAAACCATGTAAGTTACTGAAACAGCACAGTGAATCCCCAAATGCAGAAAACTTGGAATTTAGAAGTCCAAAATGTCTTTGATTAAACAAGTTGGTGTAGGATAACAAATAGGAGAGCTTTAATAAAAACACAGCTTCTGCATGTTGGGATAATTATTCTTGACAATACATTGCCTAGGCGATCTTTGAGCTAATCCTAGATCTAATTCAATGTCATTATATAAATTCCAACAGTATTTCATGACAAATGAATATCATTGGCCAAACTAACAATCAGGGAGAAAATGGCAAAACAAAGAAAGCAGAAATAGAAGGCAGCAGTCCAGTCATGTGTATGTTTTGATTATCCAAAAAGCCATTTTGTAAATTGATGGTTTAGAAAAACCAGCTTCAGTATCAAAGACCAAACAGAAAGGAATATCCACTTTCAATAAGAATATAGCAAACCAATTAGACAACACCAACCTCCAAGTGTAGCTTTTGATTTAACATGTTGGTGAAGACAGAAGTCAATTGATTTTCATATGAAAGGAGATTGATACTAATCCTAGCATATTCGACTGCAATTTCCCATTGTCTAAAGTCTAATCATTGTTCATTTCCTAATTCCTATTAATTGTCCCTGATAAAAGTTGTTGCAGAATATCCCGAGGGATGTAAGAGACAGACATTTGCACCTTATTCTCATCCACAAGCTGTCGAACAGCTTCATCAAAAGCTTGCCATTGCTCAGAATATAAATGATCCTGGACAGGTAGATCGTTCACTTCAACACCCTTTATCATTAAGAACATTCATCAAATTATAATGTCACAACATTTCAAAAATCATCATTATGTAAAATATTTTGTAAATCATAAATCAACATAAAAACATGTCAATTCATAAATCATTATAACATATGTTATCATTGAATATCGTATCAAACCAAACCATTAATCAATTTTTAGAAATCATCATAATTCATCTTCAAATATAAATCATGAATCAATCTTTAAAATCATAAATTCAACATCACAAATCATTATTATCATTAGTTTATCATTAGCTACAGTCATTGCCATAACCCATGACATTAGCTGCATCAATAATTTCATTATCTTGATCATTACTAACTATTATAACCTGCTAGTTAGGACCTTACGCTAATTACTGTAACTCATTAACAAGGATGTATGATCATGGCTATGCTAACTACTATAACCCATTAGTCAGGGCCATAAAACTAGTTCTGATATTAATGATCTCATTTCTCAATGATGTAAATATATAGCTATCTTAAAATCATTAATTAAACATAATCTAATTTCTCAATTCATTCATAAATATAAACATAAAATAATCATATGCTTAATCCTATTTTTATATATCAAAAATAGAAAATAAAATATTAATTCATTTAGAAATATACATATATACATAAATTCAAAAACAACAAAGTGTGTGAGATTCTATTTACCTCCTTTCAATTCTATCACTTATTTTTTTTTTCAAAATAATTAATGGCCTATTTAAGATCATTTCAACATAACAAATTAATCAACCCATTTTGAGACCATTTGTGCTAAAAACAACTAAGTTATACAAGGGTTAATTCAACTAATTAATACTGATAGCCTAAGCTCATTTTACTAAAACAATCATATCTTAAGATATCCAACTTGGAATTAAGATATTTTTAATGTGTTAGAAACTAGACTCGATAAGCTTTCTAACTATATATATCCCACCTCTTCATTCCTTGTAGATTATTTGTAAAAATTTTTACAATCCACATCATATGCTGCTAACAAACAGCATGTATACTTTCTAGTAAAAATTAAATATTTATTCATAGGAGACTTGGAATTCTGTTTTGCTTATTTTGTTGGAAAATAGTCTTAATAAGTTTTCCAAACATATAATATTCAATTTGTAATTCATTGTATAAAATTTATGACAATTTTCATAATTCATCATTAATACTGCTACCATGCAACCTGTACATCCTTAAGTAAAAATTAGACAACTTTTCATGAAAAATTCAGAATTGACGACCTTTTGTTTAGTTGGAAAGTAGATTCAATAAGCTTTCCAATAATATATATACTTATGGAAATAATTTACCCATTAATATGAAATTTCATTTTAATTCACTGTTGTAGATCATAATATCTCATCCAAAAATAAAATTTCTCTTTCTATCTTTAAAAACTCAAATCCCTATTATCAACCTTTAAAATCCATTTAGTAATCATCACTAATTCTTAATAACATAATGTAAATAAAGCCCAATAATTTACCCAAATAGTTCATGAAGATTAATGAAAGATTTTATCATTTTTCTTAGTTTTTCTCTCAAAACTTCAACTCCAAATAATAGCTACTAACATGGTATTTTTCTTAAATAAAAAGATGACATATACTGACATTTAGGAGATTAACTTGATTTTAGTCTCCGATTTAGGATTCTCAACTTGAATTTTCATGCTTTTTAACCTTAAGGAAGATGGGAAGAAGAATTTTCATTTTCTTTTATGTTTCACGATAGCTAAGTTTTCTCTGGTTAAACACTTCAATCACTTTTTCTTTAGTAAGTAACCTCTTAAATAAATTAATGGACTTTAGTAATAGTCTAGCCCAATTATCATTTGGGATAGAGTATTACAATTTTAACCCCCATTAAAAGTTTTAATGTCTTTTTTTTTTTCAATTATAGAAAAAAGGTAAGGTTTTTATATCATAAACTATAATCTTCTTTTTTCCTTCAATAATTTAATGTAAAATTTACTAATAATATGAAAATCATATATGAAAATTACATAAAGATCCAAAATAGAGTAAGAAATGTAGCTATCCAAGAGTAAAAAGCATACTAGCCCTAGCTAATTACAAAGCAAGAAAGGTAAAACAGAGGACACATTTAATAAGATAAATGCTAAACTATAAATATAGACAACTAAAGATTTAAAAGAAGAATACCCAATATTTGGCACTACATTTGGCTGATAATCTTTCTCTTCCAGTCATCTTTAAAAAGCAAATCATTTTGTTCTTGTAACCTTTTTCCATTCAAGTTGTTCTCAACAATTATTCTTCCATCTCTTTCTATCCTCTATAGATCTCTACAATGAAAACTAAATAGAGAGTGTTTTCAGTGAGAAAGAGTAAAAAACCATGCAATTGATTAATCAAGCCTATGTAGACCTAGGTTTTTATTCTCAATTTTATAAAAGCAAAAAATTTAAGAAGTATTCAAATTGAATATGGGAAATTCAAAAATTCCAAGATCTCTTGAAAACTTATCAAAGACAAGAAAATAACTCCGATGGCAAAGCACTTTATGCTAATTGTTGGTGTCCCATACTTTGACTGACAAAATGAATTTTAAAAAGCATAGACATTTTATAAAACCATATGCTACAGCAATGATGAAAAAGGAGTTCAAAGTTGAAATGAAACTTCCATGGCAAAGTTATAATGTAGGCTCTTGTAAAAGCTTGAGAAAATATCTAATTAAATGTTTTCAATCAATTTTAATCATAAGTAAAGCATTAGTTACTTCCCTGTAAGGTTAAGCAAAATAATCAATTTGGGCATTGGCATTGAGGTAATTAATTTGTTTACAAGGACCCAAGCACCATTCTCTAACTATAAGTACTCAAAAATCTAAACAAATTAAGGAAGCAAAATCAAATAACTAACTTACTTAAAAACAAGGATGGCTAGGAACATTCCTATCTCACTCATTTCAAGAAGTTGGAAAGCATCTCCATTTATCTCAGCTTCAAAAAACCATAAGTTAGACATTGCAGCAGCTGCTTTCAGTAACATTTTTCAGTTTAAGCATTTATAGATGAATAACAAACAAACAGAGAGCTCAAAATCTTTTCCTCTTGCTTTTCTTCCTATAATAGTGAAGATACCTTTGATAAAATTCATAACAATAATATTACTTTCACTAGAAATAGATTTTAGGAGAAACATTTGACTTTTAGGTTTTTGCATTGAAATTTTAATAATTCACTTTAATATTAAGATTTTATGGCTTTGTGGAAAAAAAAGTATTAGAATATGTGAATCAATTGCAAATATAGAAAAAGTGAATTTGTCACATCTCAATATAGAAGGCAAGATATTCAATTAAGATGAAGTATTAATTATCATTAAATGTAGACACCTATTGACATGATTAGCTGATCTTTGAAAACAAAAGCTAAGAGAGTAGTAAAGAAAATCGGTTCTAGTTGGATATATTT